>CAUYON010152970.1:0-64453 GCA_963573935.1 Arctocebus calabarensis | reverse complement strand
CAGAATGTTTATTGCAGCCCAATTCACAATTGCCAAGTCATGGAAGAAGCCCAAGTGCCCATCAACCCATGAAAGGATTAATAAATAGTGGTATATGTATACCATGGAATATTATGCAGCCTTAAAAAAGATGGAGACTTTACCTCTTTTATGTTTATATGGATGGAGTTGGAACATATCCTACTTAGTAAAGTATCTCAAGAATGGAGGAAAAAGTATCCAATGTACTCAGTACTATTATGAAACCAATTTATAATCACTCACACTTTCATATGAAGAATAGATCACAACTATGGCCCAGGATAAAGGGGGGGATGGGAGGGGAGGGGAGAGGGCAGATAAAGGGAGGGTGAATTGTAGGATCACACTTATGGTGCATATTGCAAGGGTACATGTTGGATCTATTACGTATAGAGTATAAATGTCTTAGCACAATAATTAAGTAAATGAGGTGAGGGATATATTAACCAGTACAATGTAAGCATTCCAAATTGTATATGACATCAGCACATTGTACCCCATAAATGCATTAATATACACACGATCCACCTCTTTATGATTTAGTAAAAAAAATTAAATTAAACAAAACAAAAGAAAACATTTTTCTCCGTATATCTCTGCTTGGTTTTTGGCATTAGAGGTTTGGTGTGGTTTACAATAAGGACCTAAATCAGCCTATCTGTGTTGTGATCTGGTCATCTTTGCCTCCTTTCCTTTACCACCTCAGGCAGTGTTTTAGGAGATTAGATTATGGACAAGATGATCCATCTGCATGTTTCTTTCTTATTCAGCTCTATTTTACCTGCGGGTTCCTTATTGTAGAACTGGGATACTTCATGGGAATATTTTTTACTAGATCTATTGTTTGTAATGTCTCTAAATCTTATCACTTTAATTAATCAGGGGATCATTTGGTGTTCTTTTAGACACTGATACTTTCAAAGAAATTTACTCTTGCTTGAAGTCTGAGTAGGTCGTTATCAGTAGGTGGTATTCTTCCTTATCTATGTTCAGTATCAATGTATTCAGCAGATGTTCTTAATATTGTGGTTTGAGCTTGTAGGTGTTTCCTTGTTTCATTGAAGATTCCCCATAATTCCCATTTTTCATTCTTTTTGAAAGAATGCTGTTTTCACAGGAGAAGAGTAGAGAAAAGAAATTACTTTTACTCCTTATCTTTAACCATAATTCTGAATTGTCATTTTAAAAAAAGTATTTATAAATGTATTTCCACACCTTTTAAGCCAAGCATTTCCTAACATTTATTACCTACCATGTGTTAATTTTTGTTTAATGAGCTTTTTGTAAGTATTATCTTTTTCATAAAAGTCCTATATGTTTTCAGTATTATTTAAAAATAAAAAATCTGGGTCTGGCATGGTCACTTACATCTGTAGTCCTAGCACTCAGGGAGGGCCAGGCCAGGAATTAGTTGAGCTCAGGAGTTTGAAACTAGCCTGAACAAGAGTGAGATCCATCTCTACTAAAAAGAGAAAAACTAGCTGGGCATTTTGGTGGGTGTCTGTAGTCCCAGCTACTTGGGAGGCTGAGGCACGAAGATTGCTTGAGCCCAGGAATTTAAGGTTGCTGTGAGCTATGAGGCCATATCACTCTGGTCTGGGGCTACAGAGTGAGACTGTCTCAAAAACAAAAACCAAAAATCTGAGAATCAGAGAAGTTAGTTGCCCAAGATCTAGCTCTAATTGTAGAGCTAGAATTAGAACCTAGATCTGACTCCAAAGCTCTGTATTTTTTTGCCTGTGACTCATCTAGTCCCTGTTTGTATTATCACAGATTTTGAATAAATGCAGTTTTACAGTTCATAGTTAGATTTTCCATTGCTACCTTTTTGCTAATTCACATTCAATAAATGTTTCTATACATTTAATTCAGGTACATGTATAAATAATTATAATAGTAGGTTATGGGTTTACTTTGATGATTTGTATCTGGGAATGCATGGACGCATACTGTATTAGTTAAATTTTTCTCCACTTTTGGTTATCTATCAAAGTGCTTAGTGGAATTCCAGGTCCTAGAGCCACCAACTGTAATAGTCCACTGATGTCTGAGAATGAACAAGAAAATATTTCTGAGATACATTGTTTATGTACGGCTTGATTACATTCTGATTTCGTCTACCATGTATTTTGACATTCTGAATTGCAGGAAAATATTCAAAGCCCTCCTAGTTAAATATAGCTTAGTCATTTTACTGGAAGATTATGAATGGTTAGCTAGATAGCAATATTTGGGGACAAACAGGTGGGGGATGAAGAGAATACTTAGGCCCAGGTTGTATGGACTAGAACTGATTGCTGCCATTTTCTTCTCATACGTAGGAAAATATCTGCCTGTTTTTCTTCTTCTTTTTTTTTTTTTTTTGAGACAGAGCTTCAAGCTGTCACCCTGGATAGAGGGCCGTGGCATCACAGCTCACAGCAACCTCCAATTCCTGGGCTCAAGCGAGTCTCCTGCCTCTGCCTCCCAAGTAGCTGGGACCACAGGTGCCCGCCACAACGCCTGGCCATTTTTTGGTTGCAGCCATCATTGTTGTTTGGCAGGCCCGGGCTGGATTCGAACCAGCCAGCTCAGGTGTACGTGGCTGGTGCCTTAGCCCACTGAGCCACAGGCGCCGAGCCATCATTTATGTTTTTTTTTTTTTAAAGGAAACTTCATTTATTATTTATTTATTTATTTTTATGGGTTTTGGCCGGGGCTGGGTTTGAACCCGCCACCTCTGGCATATGGAGCCGGTGCCCTACTCCTTTGAGCCATAGGCACTGCCCTTCATTTATGTTTTGTCTGTAGCAGAGTTGAGCAGTTGCATTAGAGATCATATGATCTGCAAAGCATGTAAGTTTTACTATGAAATCCTGTACAGAAGTGTTTGCCAATTTCTCCTTTCAATTTGAAAGTGATAATTATGAATGATTACTACTTATCTATTGCTTGTTTCTTTTTTTGACTATTATCTTTCTTTAAATATATTAGACATATTTTTGTTTGACTTTTCCCTTCTAGTCACTGATGTATCTCAAATAAATTTGAAGAGAAGTGAAGAAAATGAAGAAATCAAGAGTGATCAAATAAAGAAAAAAAGGCAAAAAGATTATCAACCCAACTATTTCCTTTCCATTCCAATCACCAACAAAGAGGTGCTATTTTTTTAAAAACTATTTTTATTATAAATAAAACTATGAGGTTTTATTCTAAATTATACGTAAAGTATACTAAATGCTTATATAACGTAAGTCTGCTTGCTCTCAACTTCTAAGAGTCTTTGGTAGCATTTTAGCAGGACCATGCAGGGAGTATTTCTATTTAAATAATACTTTTGAAAAGTGTTATTTAAGCAGTCATATCTAAACAACAATGTTGTGAAAGGTGCTTGAAGAAGTGTTGCCAGATGGCACATCAAGGTCCTTTGCAAGTGTTTGTTCACTATATTGGAGTTGCTCTTTGGAAGCAGAAAGCAGCGACCAGCTGAGAAAAGAAGATTCTGAAATCTCTGTGGGGAAAGCAAACTGGGGTTTCTTGCTGCTTTGTCTTGTTTATGGTAGTGATTATTACAACACAGTTTAAAAAAAATTACTCGTTGTACTGGCTTAGTATTGTACCCTAAGCTTGGTAGAAACCTATTAAAAATCTGAAAAATTAATGTGGTATAAATAATAGGAAATGGGACCAGCCAATTAGCCCATACCAAGAAACCCTTGAGAGAGAAAAATGACTGTATCTAATTACCACCGCTAAAGCAGTGTGGTAGGAATTAAAATGCCCCAGGACAGAACACCTCACTTGGAAGACTGTTTTTACATCTTGGCCCAATTTAGGAACCAGATCTGAATTTCTTTTTGATTGTGGGTTATCATCCCTTTGACTGGGCACATTTTCAGGTTGATTCTCTTCCCCTATTTAACTAGAACATCTCCAGGGAATGCTAATGAATTTTTAAAAATCAAATCAAACAACATTGAAATCAAAGAAATAAATATCAAAAGAAGAAAATTCTATTGGGGACATTCTGGGAAAATATCTAGTCTGGGCAGCTTATCTGAGAAGAAGAGATATGTGAAAACAGCAAAGTGACCTAGCTACACAAGATTTTAGATTTGAGGCAGTGAATAATCGTATTCTGATTGTACTGATTATACATGCTCGATTCCTTTGCCTGGTTAACAGTAAACTAATACTTAAAAGCGTTTAGGTGGTACAAAGTTTAGTGTAATCAGCAATTATATATTATATTAAAGTATTTTCAAGTTGTTTCTTTGAAATTTAAGATCATGTATACATCTGGGATTAGCCGAGCTCAGGGAGTGAGAGGTGATGCTGCTTTAATCGCCGTCCAGACAGAAGCCAGGGCCTAGGAGACTGCATGTCAGACGGTCGAAGTGACTTCCCGAAGGATTTGTGTTTGGAAGAGAATCCAGCCTTCTGTTTTGCTTTGTTTCTCAGAGATTGTTCCACCTCTGAGTCTCTCAAGATAGACGTTCCATAAAGCACTTGGAGGTGTTGCTCTCATTTGGCTGTTCATTTTGCATTCTTCCCTTTCCACCTCTGCTCTTCGCTCCTGGTGGACTGAATGACAACTCCGCCTGCAGCCCCCTCATGCCTGCCTCCACTCCCCTCCTGGGCTTGTTCTGCTTCTCACCTCTTTCAGCAAAGACTAGGAGATTGGTGGAGCATGTGCTGGCAGGACAGAGCAGATGGGGAAGGTGACAGAGAGGAAGGAGAAATTCTTTTGATCTCCAGTTTAGGCCACAGGGGTGTTGGGAGGAAGAGAGTTCTGTCTGCAGCTCTTACTTTTCACCTTACTGGCTGCTGTAGCCTTTGTTTCTGCTTCTCCACCCCGTGAGGCTGTGCAATACACAGAGCGGAAAGAGTGCAGGCCTTCAGGTCCAAAAGACCTTGCTGGAGCAGCAGCTGGGTCACAGACTGTGTTGTGGGCATAGGCCAGGCCACCCAATTTCTTTGCATTTCAGTTTTTTTGAGCGTGAAATGAGGTAGATGTGTAATACCCATCTCAAGTGATTATTTTCTAAACCCAAATCTAGACATGTTGCTGATGCGCTTATGCATTTCTGATTTTCCCATTGAAAGCAGAATAAAGACAGACTCTCTACCAGGCTCTGTCAGGTTTTGTCTGTTTTGCGTTCTCCACTCCAGCCCCTGCGCTTTCTGCTTGAGTTCCGCTGGCCTGCTGTGGCCTTGCCAGGTTCCCCGTGTCCCAGGGAAACCTTTAGCTCAGAGTTTTCTCTTCCCTCCTTTTGGTTTTATTAATGTCCAAATCTCAGCCCAAACCTCTTGACACCTGGACTAGGTCAATGGTACCTTTTTCCTTGCTGTCATCCCAGTAAGTGGCTTTCATAGCCATTTGTCATTTGTCATCTTAGCAACTAGACACTTCCTTCTCCATGAGGTTTCTGGTGCATTCCCAGTACCTAGGTGGGCACTTGTCCAAAGTAGGTGCACACATGTGTGTGTCTATACACACAGAGCTGTCATTAAACGGGTTATGTGTTTCTGTCCTAACACGTTATAACCAGCATGCTTAAAAATAATAAATACAGTGTTACACGTGCTAGTTTCATAATTTAGGTTCAGTACTAGTTATTTGTTTTCAAGGATGTACGATGATTTCCCATTGTGAGAAATGCACTTTAAACCATATAATTTAATGTCTCCCTGCTCAAAAGACTTATTTGTAGTTAACAGCTTAGCAGATTTACATACAAATATGGGGAGAAGATGTAGGATTGGGCAAGATTAGGAGATATATTTTATATCTTCTGCATGAGTACCTGTTTTGTTTGTTTTAAAGTATCTAATGTTCATTTTCTTTTTAAAATACTTGTGAGCTTTTGTGGGAAGGCTTGGGAAAAGAAGCACCATTTATAACATTGTTTCAATGGAAGACTGTATTCCAAGTTCCAATTAAGTGACCTGCAAACAAGCTTTTGGAAGCTAGCACATTCACAATGAGTTGCTCTACTTTTGGCCTCTGCTTGTTGGCATCTAGTTTTAAAGAAAAAAAGTATTTGGAATTATACAGATCTTTAATTTTAAATACATTCTTGGACGTTTGAAATTTTTTATTAATGGAAAATCTTGATTTCACATTTTTAAGGAACATATTTGGAAAATGAATTAGAATAGTCACATTAATATATGCTAATTGGAAGTATATGAAAGTATGTGTCTTTCTGTTAACCTGCAATTACATGTTTGTTTCAAAATAAAATAAGAAAATTTGATGGTGTTGTAATAAACCCTAAATGCTTCTTACATGGCAAGGATTTAGTTTTGTTATTAATTGTTTAGTTAATAATTCTGGCTGGATTTACCTACATGTTGGTTTTGTATGCTTTCTTAGAAAGATAATAATGTAAAGTGAACCAACATTGGAAAAATGTAAGGGATAGAAGTTGGTTGAAAGTAGGAATATATTGGCTCGGCTCCTGTGGCTCAGCGGGCTAAGCCGCCAGCCACGTACACCTAAGCTGGCGGGTTCGAATCCAGCCTGGATCCGCCAAACAACAATGACGGCTGCAAAAAAAAAGGCCGGGCATTGTGGCGGGCACCTGTAGTCCCAGCTACTTGGGAGGCAGAGGCAAGAGACTCGCTTGAGCCCAGGAATTGGAGGTTGCTGTGAGCTATGATGTCTCAGCACTCTATCCAGGGTGACAGCTTGAGGCTCTGTCTCAAAAAAAAAAAAAAAGAAAGTAGGAATATATTAATATTTTAGGTATGTTTTTTGAAATATGGAAAAAGGTGATTTTCTTCAGGGGTCTTAAAAGGCTTTTGTTACATTTAATTCAGTATTTCATCCTTTTGTAATGTGAGATTTTCTGGTCTTTTGAAAATGAGAAAGTAGGTTAGTGCATTTAGTTCCTTTCTGGAAAATGGAATAATTTGATACCATCGTGTACGTGGTAAGCCCTTGGAAGACACACAGCATTCTTCTATTTGAGGATGATTTCTTACTTTTCCTCAAGTTATTGGCATATCATCCGTTTCTCCAGTTTTAGTATATGTGCTGCCAAAGTGAGCACTTACATCAGCAGTTCTTCAAGTTCTGTTCATGGTTGTGGACAAGCAAGAAAAATGAGAATCAGCTTTAAAGATAAATTAGAGGGGAAAAAAAGATAAATTAGAGAGCAAGTTGATGTGATAATTTCTAGCAAATCTGAACGAGGCAGTAAACTTAGGGACAGTGTGTATAACAGCTTGGAGAAATTCCAAAACTGGTATCAAAATATGAGGTAAAGGACACTCTCCTACCCTGGACTGGAACGCAGCTCTTCTCTCCTGCAGCAGCACACGAACTCTTTATTTAAGGAGCTCACCAACTCTGAGGCATTCTCTTTGAACTCACATGATTTGAGTCAATTAGAAATCTTAGAAGAGAAACAACAGATTTTCTAATTGCATTATTTTTAAGCATGTGGAATTTGGTTTAGTGGTGATGTTTAGCAGATGGGTGTCTGCTTTTATTCTTTCAACTCAATGACTCATTGAATGAAATATTTAAGATTTTAATAAAGATTTTATTTTTAGAAGTTTCTTTCACTGTCATATTTAAATTTGACTTTATAGTATTAGATTTTTACTGAGATGTGCTTTGTACAATACTGCCAATGGCTGGGGATTATGGTGACAGATAAGCTTTAATGATTTCATAAGAATTTTAAACAGTGGCTATAAAAATTAGTTTCCTTTAGCCTTTGATGACATTGGTACTTTAAAAAAATGACATATA
Source organism: Arctocebus calabarensis (assembly GCA_963573935.1). Classification (NCBI taxonomy): domain Eukaryota; kingdom Metazoa; phylum Chordata; class Mammalia; order Primates; family Lorisidae; genus Arctocebus; species Arctocebus calabarensis. Next base: position 56,688 of record CAUYON010152970.1, on the reverse strand, counting down.
GAGAAGACTCTGAAGTGTTTTTCTTTTTCTTAAGAATGTCATAAGGAATAGAATTAAAATTTTTAAGATGATATCAAGGAATATATAAATTAATTTGGAGCATCAATGCATACTTAGAAAGATATTGCTTGATTATATTCACTTTGAACTTTTCTTTTTTTTTTTTTGAGAGAGTCTCACTGTGTTGCCCTTGGTAGAGTGCCATGGCATCACAGCTCACAGCAACCTCAAACTCTTGGGTTTAAGCTATTCTCTTGCCTTAGCCTCCTGAGTAGCTGGGACTACAGGCATCCACCACAATGCCCGGCTGTATTTTTGTTGCAGTTGTTATTGTTGTTCACCTGGCCAGGGCTGGGTTCAAACCCGCTAGCCTGGGTGTATATGGCCAGTGCTGTAACCACTGTGCTATAAGTGCCAAGTCATAACTTTGAACTTTTCATATGTTTGAGGCTCTTTGAGACTAATCCTCCATTATAAATACTGTGCTAATTCAGAAAATAATAGTCCTCAAAGTATTTTACTTTTTAACTTATAATTTTATAAACTACTGGACAATTTAAAGATAGTAACAGTCTAAAGTAAGCTTAACCATGTAGGCATTGCACTAAAATGGAGAATTTATAAATGGATGGAATTTTGAATATCGTCCTGAATTTATATATAATTAGTCCTTGAGCTTAGAATGAAGACTTAGATACTATGAAAATGCAAACATTCAACTCACTGGGTACAAATAGCAACCCTCCCTCCCTGCAAAGTTGTGACAACCAAAAATGTCTCCAGGTATTGCTAGCTTTCCTTGGGAGGTAAAATTGCCCTGGTAGAGAACTACTGATTTTAATATCAATACTATTACAGGTAGTATTATAATCTTATATTACAAGTATAGAACTTGTAAAGATAAGATTAGAGCTTACAAAAGTACCTTCCTGTCGCTTTTCTAGCGTGACCTTAATGCAGCTCTATCAGGCTGGCCATGCAGATTTTATTGTTCCTGTTTTGAATTGAAGGAACCAAGGACGAGTGAGACTGGGTGACCTTGTATGGTGTTGTACCTCTGGCAGATCTTGGATTAAAATCCAGAATTTCTGAGTCTAGCACCCTTAATTTATATCACATTGTATTATACACATGCACATATAGCTAAGTTTTTATCCTAAGCCACCTTTTCATCGTAAATTAAACCAGAATAATGATTGTACCAGTTTTGAAGATGTAACCACATTCTTTTGAGATCTGACATTTTGAGCACCTCTGATATAAATACTTGACCCTGGGCTTGGCACCTTCCCTGTGTACCTGGATTCACCTGAGCTACTCTGTTATTCCTGTGAGCCAATCTCAGCATTCCATTGCATCTGGAAAAAAATCTGAAATACCAATATCTACTTCATAGGATTGCTGAGAAGCTTCATTGAGCTAATGCGTGTAAAACGCTTACTATGTTCCCGAGAACCCAGTGAGTTCACAATAGGGCTTAGTTGCTACTGCTGCTGCTTATTTTTACTTTTATTATTTTTATTTTTATTTTCTTGAGACAGAGTCTTCTCTGTTGCTCAGGGTAGAGTGTGTGGCCTCATAGCTCATAGCAACCCTCTTGCCTCAGCCTTCTGAGTAGCTGGGACTACAGGCACCCACCACAGCGTCTGGCTCGTTTTTCTATTTGTAGTAGAGATGGGGTCTCACTCTTGCTCAGGCTGGTCTCCAACTCCTGAACTCAAGTGATCCACCCACCTCGGCCTTCCAAAGTGCTGGGATTACAGGCGAGAGCCACCGTGACCTCCTCAAAGGAGAGAGCCTTTGTTAATGGGAAGTCAGATCATAGGATAGGATCTCGTGATTCACCCAATCACATTCCACAGATAATGGGAACATTGTTTACGATACAACAGGCACTGTAGTATCAGGACAGTCTGCTGTGCCCATGATTCAGCTTTTTCTTGTCTGTGCTTTTTTATGGGTACTGCTTCTGCTGTGGGTGGGAGTTGGGGGGGAGCATCTCCTTTCCTCTCTCTGGTGCCTCAGGGCTTGTGTTCCCATGGGGCTTCTGTGTGCTCCCTTTTCTCTCTCTTTTTCTGGGTTTGCCATTTCATGTTCAAACCACTTTCCAGTCCACTCACATTGACAAGTTGATTAGAATTGGGTCTAAATGGAAGGGGAGGAGGGAGGATACATCATTCCCCTTCCTGGTTTCAGAGGAGCAGGCAGGTGGGTGACCAGGTCAGTGAGGTTTCACTTGAATATAGGCTGTGACCAATTTTCCTAAAGTACACATTTTTTTTTCTTTTCTTCTCTTTTCTTTTTTGAGACAAAGTCTCAAGCTGTCGCCCTGGGTAAAGTGCCATGGCGTCATAGCTCATAGCGACTTCCAACTCTGGGGCTCAAGTGATCCTCTTGCCTCAGTTTTTCTGTTTTTAGTAGAGACAGGGTTTTGCTTTCGTTCAGGCTGGTCTTGAACTCCTGAGGTCAAGCAATCCACCTGCCTGGTCTGCCCAGAGTGCTAGGATTACAGGCTCAAGCCACCGCATCTGGCCACCTAGAGTACACATTGAAGCTTCTTTGCAGCTCCCTGATTGTTACTGCCTCTCTGCACATTTCTGGAAAAATGATCATACTCATTCCTGTTGAAATTATTGTCATCCTAAAAAAAGTCTTAAAGGCCATGAGGATTGGGTTCTCAAACACATTCACTTGGTGACAAGTAAATATTGCTTCTAACAGAAATGGAATGTTGTTTGCTGGTTTTGACCTTTCTATAGCAAGAATGAAGCCTTTTTCTTAGGAAAGATCATAATTATTGAGTCATATTGTTGTATTCCAAGGACAGATTTCTGAAAAGATGCATGGCCAGTAAGATTTTTTCCATTCAACCACTGATCTGATCTGCAAAATAAGAGTGTTGGGCTCCGTGCTTTTAAGATGGACAGACATTGTGTAACTTTTAAAAAAACTTATACCATCCTCTTAAACTGTCCAGTTTAGCTGTCTAGGATATTTGAGAACAAGGAGACAAGTAAGCATTGTTTGGTGGACGAGTCTTGACATTGTTCTAATGTTGGTTGTTGCTTATTTTTCTTCTCGATTTTGTATTTATCATTAAGAAATTTTGCTTACTTAATCTCTGGGTCTTTTGTGTGTATGTGTGTGAGATTAGATTACAAGAGGAATTAAGATCCTGCAAAATGCAATAATACAACAAGATCGGCGACTGGCTAAAGCAATGGCTGGTGATGGTTCCTTTCATATTACCCTGCTAGTGATGCAATTATTAAATGAAGATGAAGTAAACATGTGAGTAATATAACTTTCTTGAATATTACTTTCCAAGTTACTACTTTAATATGAATAAATATAGCAGAACCCGAAGGGGCATTGAAATTCTAAAGAAGTATTGTTTATTATAATTTATTTCAGTTGATAGTCAGTGTTATCAAATGGTAGCCCTTAGTTGTATAATTGTTTTGCCTGTGCTCATTATGTAAACATTTCTGGAGTTTGACCATTTAGGTTAGGATTCTAGGTAAAGATTCTGGAACCATGATACAGCCACCTCTGATTAGCTGCCTGACTTTGGGCAAATAGTTTACTTTCTAAGTAAATGGAGAAAATAATAGTACCAATACATGTAGGAGGTTGGCACAGAGCGGGTACTCTATTATTAGCTATTAGAGCTGCTATTATACTAGGCCACTGGACAACTTCAGTTTCACTTTGGTCATTCTTAGAGTCCCTGTACTGTACTCCACCACATCTCACCGCCATGCTAGGGGGTGCCATAAATGTTGAGTATGAGTCATTGACTGCTGCTTTCTATAATCCAGAATGGAGAAACTTTGCTCTCCCCTCTCTTCTGTGGGACATTGCATTTGTACTTAAGATTCTCCCTTTCCGGCTCGGCGCCTGTGGCTCAAGCAGCTAAGGTGCCAACGGCAGGCTCAAATCCAGCCCAGGCCCACCAAACAACAATGATGGCTGCAACCAAAAAATAGCCAGGCAGTGTGGGGCGCCTGTAGTCCCAGCTACTTGGCAGGCAGAGGCAGGAGAATTGCTCAAGCCCAGGAGTTGGAGGTTGCTGTGAGTTGTGATGCCATGGCACTCTACCCAGGGTGACAGCTTGAGGCTCTGTCTCAAAATAAAATAAAATAAAATAATTAAAAAAAAGATTCTCCCTTTCCTTGTTACCTCCTGTGTAACCCACTGTTTTATGATCAAGCTTAAGCTCTTTGGAAAACCAAAGCCAGAAAGAATTACAGGTTACTTCCGTTTTCTATCTGTAATGTATGCGGCTCCTCAGGGAATGAAGAACGAGGCTTGAATTGGGAAGGTAGAGAAGAAAAGGAAAAATAAAGGAGAGAAAAACAAATAAATGAATAACTCTAGTTATCTAGCCCCATTATGATTATTATAGTTAGGACTTTTGGAACAATAGAACCTCATCTCTTTACAGATCAGTATTTTTTTTTTTTTGAAACAGAGCCTCAAAATGTCACCCCGGATAGAGTGCTGTGACATCACAGCTCACAGCAACTTCCAATTCCTGGGCTCAAGCGAGTCTTCTGTCTCCACATCCCAAGTATCTGGGACTATAGGCTCAAGCGAGTCTCCTGCCTCCACATCCCAAGTAGCAGGGCTGGATTTGAACCTGCCAGCTCAGGTGTACATGGCTGGTGTCTTAGCCTGTTGAGCCACAGGCGCCAAGCCTACAGATCAGTATTTTGATCTGTCCCAAGCTGATCTACCCTAGAGCAGCCTTGAGCACCCTGCAAGAGGCAAAGAGAAGCAGAAACTTTATTTTCTTTGGTTGATTACTTTGCTAGTCAATAGAAAAAAAAATAAATGCTCTCATGGTCTTGAAAAGAGAAGCCAAAGAAGAAGTGGTGTAAGAAGACAGGCCAAGAGAAAGGAGTCTGTCTCTGTGAGTTGGAGTGGTGTGTTAGGGTTCTCCAAAGAATTGGTGGGATGTGCATCTGTATAGATTTCTATCTGTATCTGTCTATAAAGACGTGTGCATCTTTATGCAGAGAGATTTATTGTAAGGAGTTGCCTCACATGCTTAAGGGGGTTGGCAAGGCTGAAATCTCCAGGACAGTCTGGCAGGGAAGAGTTGATGTTGTAGTCTCAAGTTCAAAGGCAGTCTGGAGGCAGAATTCCTTCTCTCTCAGGGGAACCTCAGTTATTTTTCTTAAAGCCTTCAACTGACTGGATGAGGCCAGCTCACATTCTGGAGGAGCAGAGGTGTCAATTTTCAAATGATGGTGAGATTCAAGGTGCTGCCTCACTTTAGGCAGCTATATAGTGATAGTGAAATTGATTGAATTTCCGAGAAGACATTGTTTATATGGAGGATTTTTCTTTAACATTCCTAAGTTTTTTTTTTTTTTTTTGAGACAGAGCCTCAAGCTGTCACCCTTGGGTAGAGTGCTGTGGCATCACAGCTCACAGCAACCTCCAATTCCTGGGCTCAAGCGAGTCTCTTGCCTCCGCCTCCCAAGTAGCTGGGACTACAGGCTCTCCCTGGGTTTTGATTGCTCAGATTAGCCCAGTGGTTATGCGTAGTGGCTTTGAATCAGAAGGCCCTGGAGTTAAATCCAGATTCTGACTCCGGGCAAGTCATTCAACCTGTTAATCTCAGGTTCTATCACCGTTTGTTGGAGGGAAAGCAACAGACCCTCCTCCATGACTGGAGCAAGGATTTGGGAAGTTTTCTGTCAGAGGGCTGGCAGCAGACGCCCCATCCTTCCCCTTTTCCCTAAAAGAACTCGAGTTTCCTCTGAGCCTCCACACTCCACAAGGCCTAGACTCAGAGGATACGGGGCCCGCCTAGGAGGTGGATTTTTGGTGGTCTCAGCCAGGCCTGGTCCTTCTAGTCCTTTGGCCCTAATTGGTTCAGGGCCATGCAGTTCTGACCAATGACGGGAGAGGAAAAGCTTCCTGGAACTTCCTGGAACTTCGTAAGGGAGGCGCAGAGGTGTCCCTCCTGGACGCCACCGTGCGTCCTTTACCACCACAAAGAGCAGCTATGGGGGCTGAGGGTGTTCAGATGTGGGTGGGTCAGAGTCAGGCATCCACAGAGGAGTGGACAGGTCTCAGTGTGAGATGGGGTGATCAGGTCAGCCTCGGGGGTGACATTTCAGCACAGACTGCAACATTCCCTAGATGTGTGGGGAAGGAAGAGCCAGGTGAACTCGGGCCTGGCAGGTCTCAGGGGCCAGAGGAAGTCGACAGAGGACCCTGAGAGGAGATGGGAATGCTTAGGGCCTGGAGGCCATGAGGACTGGCGGAGGAGATGGCATTTCAGGGTTGTGAAAGAGGGTGGCAAGGTTGAGCTTTGATGTCGTCCCAGTGACTCTGTGTTTGGAATCGACTGTGCATGTGTGAGTGCACGTGTGGCAGGGTGGGAGAAGGCTGGGGAGCTGGGAGGGCACCCAGGACAGAGATCAGGCATCAGCAGTGGAGAGCTAGGCTAGAGTCAGGAAATGCCTGAAGGGAGAGGTCCCGGAGGTGGGGGGCGGTGTGAGAGACAGACAGGAGTCAAGGCTGCCTCCAGGGGCAGGAGCCGAGCATGTGGGAGGAAGCAGCATGTCCACTCAGCTGAGCCCTGCGGGGTGCTGTGACAAGGCCAGCAAGGAAGGGGCTGGGGCACAGGCAGCTGGCACCCCAGGCCTCTCTATCCCTGCTCACTGGTGGTGGGACGTCCCCCAGGCTCTGGACTCTGCCATCTGTAGCCTGTGCTGGATGGGCTCCTGGCTCCTCTGATTTATTTATTTCTCCACTCTGGGCACAGAGCCCAGTGTGGTGGCAGAGTGGCTGCTTGTCATCAAGGGCACAGTTCTCAGGCTTAGCTCCTGAGGGGGCATTTAAAAAAAACCAATACATTATTAATAATTGTCTCCATCATTCCTGGGCCTAATTAGGAAAGGAAAATAATGAATTGAGCTTATGTCTCTGTGGCAGGGGCAGACACAGCTTTTCCTGGTATGAGGGAAAGATCTGGGTGGAGGCTGGGGCAGAAGCCCAGAACAGCAGGTTGCTGCCTGGTGAATTAATTATGCTTCTGGTGTCGACCAAAGAACACATCGCCCCTTGTTCTTTGCCCAAACAGCCCTCTTTGTTGGGCTTCTCCAGGCAAGGACGTGTTACTCAACAGCCTCTACTTTCTTTTAGTAGCTGCATCCCAAGCCTTTTCTGTCCTCACCTCTGACCCCTTCCCAAGATTGGCCAAGCCTCTGTTTCCAGCCAGCCACACGCGCACTGCTGCAGAGAGGGTCTGCATGCTTACTGGCTTTGGAACAGCCAGGGGTGTTGAGAAGCAATGACACGGTGCCTTGTCTGTCAAGCTCTGGCTGACCCTTGGAGACCCCCTCCCTCACTGCCTGGACTCTTCAAGGTTCACTTGCTAAACCACCCCCTAGTGGATCACTCATCTAGTAAGAGCCTACAGTGCGCTCTGTTGACAGGATGGTCAGGGGTGTAGATAAACCCTGCCCTCATGGCACCTACAATCTACTAGAGAATGGACATTTATTAAATCATCACCAAGTAAGTCCAGACCAGGACTTATGCAACAGCAGGAAACTACACAGCAAAAAAGCCCAGAGATGGACAGCCAATGTGAATTGATGAAAAATAACAAGCTCATCTTTGCTCATGAGAGGCTCATGATCTTGAGGTGGGAAAGTGCTCCTAATGATACCCACAAAATGCTCAGTGGAGCTTGACTCCTAGCTAACACTTAACAGATGTTAGACCACTTTTTCCCCTTCAAGAGGGCACTTGATAGATGACTGAGGCCTCATGAATGCCCAGTCAGGTAGAATCTGCTTTGTTTACATAGTGGTAAATGCTTTGAAGCTGGGTTCAGGTTCAACTTGCACCAGTGGTTGATACTAGCAAATGCAGCCTACCTCTTGTTATATAAATAAAGTTTTATTAGAACACAGACACACCTATGTTTATATTGTCCATGACAGCCTTTGTGCTACATTGGCCAGCCTAAAATGTTTACTATCTTGCCTTTTATGGAACGTTTGTTCGCCCCCAACTCAGGAAGGTTTTAACCTGAGATTCTTAGATAAGTTTAGAGAGCAAAAGGAGAGTACCCTGAAATTATACCCCAAATTTGAATTGTGCAAGTAAACGTTCAACACCTTTCCTTTTATTTTTAGAAGGGCCTTTCACTCCAAATGTCACACCAACACCCTGCTGGAAGTCCCCAGGCACACAGCACAGGACTCTGTCTTGCCCAAGAGTTTTAACAGTGACGGGTATAATAAGGCAGCAAAATATCACAGACAGACAAACCTGAGTTTGGATCCTGACTTGGCCACACAACACTTGCCAAATAACCCCCAATCAAAGCACTTAAACTTTAGAAGCCTCAGCTTCCCATGGTCAACATTGCCTTGAAGGTTGGTGAGAGCTGCTTCTCACCTTCTGGCTGGGATGCAGGTGATTGTGATTGGATGCAGAAAAATGTCACCTGAAGAAGCCGCTTTCTGGGTCCCTGCAGCCTTTCTTTGGAGACTGCCTAGGGCTGCTGGAGTGGCTAAGACAGGGCAGGGAGCCCAGGATTTTACCCTCTATCCTTCGTCCCACGGAGCATCTTCTATTAAGGACTGACAGATGCCCAGTGTGAAAGCCCAGCCCCCGGCTGCCGGCTGGGACAACTGGGAGGCTAACATTGCCTTTGTAGGACTTGGCTTTAGACAGTCACTCCTGCCTGCTCTGTTGCCTCTGCAGTCTTTCCACAGGAACGTTTCCTTTAAAAATCCTTCTGTTGGGGTCTGAGGGCACTGTCCCATGTCAAGGACCTCAGGCATGAGGTCACTGAGGTGCTAAAAGCCCCTGGCCTGCCTTCTGAAGGGAGGCCAGACAGAGATGAAATTATATCCCAGCCAGACACATGTAAGCTCTCTACATTCTGGATGATTCTTTCCAGAACCACCCTTTATAAGTTCTCTGGACAGAGCTTAAGTCCTGTTTAAAAGGGTCCTATTGGGTTAAGCTTAGAATGATTTTAGACCAAGTTTGGACCATAAAGGGAAAATGACACTTCTGAGAAAAATCACAACTGCTGGTCTTCAAAAAAGGAAGAAGCCAAAATGTCTGTGGCTTTGGGACAAAACCATAGTCAAGAAGGAAAAATACCCACACCGATAGTCCAGAGCTGCACTGCCCAACACAGTGGCCACTGGCCACGTTTGACAGTTTACGTTTACTTAAAATAAGATCAAGAATTCAGTTTCTTGCGAATATTTTAAGTGCTCAGTAGACACATGTGGCTAAGGGCTACTGCGCTGCACAGATTTCGACCATCATAGAAAGTTTATTGGAGGGTGCTGGCCCAGAGTGATGGGAGGTGGGGTGTTTCGCTTCCCTTTCCAAAAAAGGCAGCTGAGGGTAGTCTTCTTACCCCACTGAAAGTAAAGAGACAGCCACATCTATCCTGTCAGTGCTGTGTATTTTTCAAAGCTCATTTTTCTTAGATTCTTTTCCTTGATTCTCAGATCACTTCCCGCTGAAACAGGCAAGGCAGAGACTATTAGTACTATTTATAGATAAGGAAACAGAAGGATTCTAAGGTGGAAAAGAGAAAAGTTCCCAGGCTACACGTGAAGCAACAAAGTCAGAGCTTGGGAGACAACAGCTCCCTTCTCCCAACTGTCCAAGGCTCTGGAGCCATGAACATACCAGAGTATAGTCTGTCACCAGGCTTGGCCCCTCACTAACTCACTTTTACAGATGCCACATGGCTTGGTAAGTGGAACACCTGGATCAAAAAGGTGGCCTTTGAGATAATAACAAAGCAGATGGCTCCATCCTCCTCAAGATCAATTGTGCCACTGCAGTGGACTGGGGCCAGGCCTGAGGCCCAGAAGGACCCTGCTATTGCAATACCCACGGACAACATATGACACTGGCCTGTCCAAGGATAAGGGTATGCTCGGCCTGGGCAAATTTGGCAACCAGCTTCTGCCTGAGAGTTTTATTTTCTATCTGGACAAGTAGCCCACTCTAAAGGTCAAAGGGTCATGCAACCTGGGTTGTGGCACTGTCACTGAAACCCTTCAGACTTTTGCGTGTCACTTCATGTCTCTGAACCTCAAAAGCCCATCTGCACATTGGGAGTGGTGACCTTGGCCAAAGCAAGGGTCCTCAACCTGGGAGCTATTGACATTTTGGGATGAATAATTCTTTGCTGTGGGGCTGTCCTGTGCATGGGAGGATGTCTAGCAGATTCCTGGCCTCTGCCCACTGGATGACAGTACCCCTCCCCCGACCAAAATGAACAGATGAACCCTGGGAAACAAAGACAACCACAGGACTGGAAGATCTCCAGGGCTCTGTCCTGGCTCTTGTACTTGGTGTGGAGGCTGACGCATCCAACTCGGGCACAGCCAATAGTACAAACCTGACCCGGCCTCCTGGAGCCCACGGTACCAATCCCAGCCAACTGCAGGAGTTAAATTGATGGCCTTCCAGCAGGGACATTCTAAGATTCTAAACCAGTTGCCTTCAGAATGACCCCTGGCTACTCAGAGGCTGTGCAGCACAACTGTCTATAACAAGGTCCGAGAAGAAGCCAAGGCATTATTTCCAAGGCATCCATAATTCTCTCTGCCATGGTGAGAGACAATGTGTCTTTGCCACCCACAGTCCCTATTCATTCTACATCTGAGAACAAGGAACCCATTCATTCTTGGGAGGGGCAGATAGTGTAGGAATGGGGGCAGGCCAACATCTCTTCCAGGAAATTGTAGCCTTTGGCCTTCTCTGGTTGCTGGCAAGGATGACTCTGAGACTTGGGAGCAGGAACAGGCACTGCCCCATTGCCTTGTTTTTCCTCTGGTGGAAGCAGGAAGGGACAACCAATGGATGTTCCTCACCCATTGACCTAGCAGAGCCTGTCATCTTTCCCAGACAAATGGCCCAATAAAAGAGCCTCCTCAAAGGCCACTGCCTAAGTGGGGAGATGCAGCCCCTTTCTGGCCCCTTTGATAATGGCTGGCAGGCACCGGTGAGCAGGGAGACTTTGAGCTATTTCAGGCAGAATTGCTGCAAGGTGGAGTACATGCTGCCAAACCCCAGCAAGCAATAATCCCAAGATGGGAACTAGAAGCACCTTCCCCACCACGAAAAAAGATGCTGTGATGGCAATTTGCACAAAGTCATGGCCATTATTGCTTATGTTCATGCAAAATCCCACCTTGGCTGGGGCTGCCAGGCTATCTCTGAGCCTTCCCTAGGATCCAGTTATTACTTGTCATCTTCTGAAAAGTGAGCAAATGACTACTTAAGTGTTCAGAAAATTGTATGGAGGAAAATATTCATATTAAAAACATCTAATTTGCTTAACAAAAATATAATGGTAATAGTTGTCTCCCTTGCTAAGCACTGTTATACATGTGCCGTCTGATTTATGTCACTTGATCCACTGGGAGATGTGGGTGTCACTGTCCCCATTCATATGAGAATAAGCTCAATAAGAAGAAATCAATGCAGAGCCAAGATTCCAGGACACTCTGACTCCAAAGTTCATCTTCTTTCCACAATGTCCTATTACAAATTGGGACCACTCATTATTACTGGGTTTCGGCAGCAGGTGCCTTGGTTTAGCTTGAAGAACAGATCTTAATATTGCCTGGGGGACTACTAGGGCCTTGATCTCAGGCCTCTGGTTTCTATGAAGGCTGTTCCTAATCATGGTCCCAGCCTTCTCCATCCCCCTATCCATGCCTCCCACTGGCAGACAGCAAAACTCGCTCAACTGAAGAGTCTTTAAGAGCTGAGTAGACTGGGGCGGGCAAAGCTGGCTGCACCCACACCTTGGATCCCAGCACTGAGGGAAAAGGGAACTGAAATTCTTGGCAAGACAGAAATTAGGGAGTAATTGTCCATATCATCATTTTTAGGATGAATTCTTTCCCTTTAGTTCCTTATAGTCATGAGTTCCCCAACCACGTTAGTCCAAATCCAATGGATGTCGATCCCCTCAATAACCCAGCTGCTGCCACCTGCTCTTTATTTTTTATGACAGCTGGCCACACAGGTCACCATAATCGACTGCTCCATCATCTTCTCTTGACAGGGACATTAATGGGGCCTCAGGGGTAAGGACTGCTTTATACTGATAGGGTGACACATCAGAAACCAGTGTCAACATGATTTAGAAAACCCAAGTTTCCAGAAGCAAATGCCACAGTGGTGAAGGTCTTGAAGAGGGGTCTTGAAAAATCTTGGGGAGTAGACATTCCCCTATTCTGAAATCTCCTGAGCCATAAAATATGACCAATAATTTAAAAGGTTCTAGAAACATCCAGAGTAAAAAGGAGTAAAAAGAAAAGGAGGCCTCAGGATTATCTCAGATAACCTCTCCAGAGACTGTAACAAACTTCCTATGAATGTATATTTATATGTATTCCAGGTTCGAGCACCCCTTACGCACACCTGGGAGGCCATGTCTTGCGGGAGATACTGCATTTCCATTGGCTTTCACATCAGCATGAGGGGAGCTGCCTTCCTTTCTTTTAAGAGCTGAATGGATGTACCACAATTTACCTAAACAGTTCAGGAGAGGCTGTTTTTCACATGTAGGACGTCAATCCAAAAGGTAGTTTGGTGTCAAAATTAGTTAGGTAACCAAATCCGAGCTGAATAGGGATGAGGTTATTTATGGTCTTAATTTGCCTTGCTGAGTGTGAACGTACACACATTTCACTACTCAAATATCCCCAGCTACTAGGCTGCCTGCTGGTGTTACTTAACCTGGGGTACATACATCCTACTATTTTTCTAAAAATAGTATTCATAATGCTTAGCTCATAACATGTTATTACTAATATTATAGTGCACACATGGGCCTCGATATTCAATAAATTATGGATACAAACTGGAAAAAAAAATTCCTCAAATACCACCAGATACCAACAACCGTTACATAGATAGCTCTGGTCCCAGAATTTCCTCCAGTGTCTGCCACTGCCACTCAGAATCTCCCTTGGGGTGGTCCAGAGGCCAGCTCAGAGTGTCCTCAGGAAACAACTGAGTTTCCTCTGACACCAAACTCTACAACCCCTCCTCTAACCATCCATTCACCCAGCTGCTCAATTCGGACAACTGGGTCTTCCTGACAACCCTTCCCTCACCTTTCTCTTCCATTCAACCCCACACAAGTCCCCACAGTTCTTCCTTCAAAGGCGTCCTCTTCTACACCAGCTTCCGCCCTGGTATCTACACCTGTTTCCCCCACCAGTGGCCAGGAGGTTCTTTGTAAAGGGTGAGTTAGAGCCTATTCCAATCTTGCACAATGCCATTCAAAGGCTTCTTACTGAAGGTAGAAGAAAACCCAATCTTTTCATCATGGCCTTTGCTAAATGTCACTGCCGTTTTGGTCACTCAGGTTCAAACCCTTGTAGGGAAGAATCTAGAGGCTTTCTGAGCAGTGACAGAACTGCCAGGGCCAGCACACAGTGGGAAAGCGTCCAAAGGGAGGGTGAATAAATTGAGGGATGTGTGTTTAAAAAAAGAAAGGAAGGAAAGAAGGAATTAGTCCCATTGCTTCGTGGCTGCCCCTCAGAAACAACGGCACTTGACAACGTCAGCCATCAGCCGCTGCCGCGTCATCTCACGCTCACACTCCTGCTGTGTGCCTTGCAAAGTCATAGTCCTCACAGCCTGCTAATCCCACAGGGTTTAAGTGGCCCGCAGAAAGCATCTCAGAGTTGAATGAGGAGATAAACTGCTTTGCTGGGTATGAGGCCCAGAATGTTCTCAGGGATGAGAAGAAAATCCTTTGTGTATTTCTGGCTGAGAAAGAATCCAGGGTTCCGGCCTGGGGTGGGACTGGAGGGAGCAGGCTTTGCTCAAAGAGTCATCTGAGGTTTAAGGCCCTGTGGTGACAGATATCCTCTTTGTCATGGAGTCATTTGAGCTCCCTGAGTCTCTGAAGTAGGCTGGGCTTAATGGGAATAGAAGTTTAGTGGAAATAGGGGGGAAACTCAGGGAAACATTTAAAAATCTCAAAAGCACTGAGATGAATTTGATAGTCTTTAGCCATTGGATTCTGTGATACTTGGGCCAAACTTGAAGAGTCATTGTGCTTGAAGGAGTGAGATTCTCCTTACTTCTGAGAGAGGAATGTGTGGTAGATGCTGTGGGTGTCTCCCAGGTCCCCTTCTCTGGGGAGCCGATAATTCACTGAAGTGGAGACCAGAAACACTGCCCCCTTGCCTCAAGCCAGGACTTCCTCTGTGGGGCCGTGGTCCCATTGAAAGCACACCCCAGCCCATCCTCACCGCTTCTTCCTAGGACCAACCCTGTCTCAGTCTCTGCCTCTAGGGAACCAACCAAAGACAAGATAACTGATGGAAATTATGAAAAACATCTTTGAAGATGCAGCCCAGTACCAGTACTTGACCACATAAGACTGAAAAAGTTCAATTTGAACGTCAACATTCAAAAGCATAGGGCAGAAAAGCCCTGGAGAAGGACACAGAGTCTCCCGTCATTCAGCCTCCTAGAATGTCAACAGTCACAACCAAGGAGTCCCCGGGTCAGTTCAATACGCTGCTGATTTCCCGAGTGTACATGAGCAAGGCCCTGTGCCGTGTGCTCTGTGGGGCAGGTTCAGGGATGAAGGTGGGGTCCTCAAAGTGCACCAGAGACACTCAGTGATGCTACCTGCCAGCTCACTGAGGACCTGGCCCAGGTCTTGCATATGTTGCATCTGTCTGTTGTTGGCATATAGTAGGTGTTTAGTAAATGGTTCACAGGTGAATCTGAATTAGCCCCAAACTATCATACAACAGGGAAACAGGGTCATCAAAAGCATGGCCATCGCCTTCCACAGCAGCAACATGAGTCACTGAGTTTTCCAAAAATGGACAGAATCAAATCTCCAGGGGGCACCAGGTTAGGACTTGATGGCGGAGTGGCTTCTCTGCAGGGTCTCCACTGGCAGTTCTTTGTTGTGTAACACTGTCCCTTGCAGTTGCGTGACATTCATCATCTCTGGCCCCTGCACATTGAATGCCAGTAGTGTTCACCGCCTCCTCTCACTGTGGCAGCAAAAAGCCCTGAGCATGTCAGCGGAGATGGCAGACCTGCCGCCTCCTCCTTGGTGGTGTCGGTGCTACTGCAGCTAGCTGAAGAGCCAGCCGGCTGGATGACAGGCAAGGAGGGGGACCTCCAACCCCCACCAGAGGCTCCAATAGCCAAAAAGGCCAGACAACTGCCAAGGAGACATCTGTGCCTTGATGTCTCCTTCACTTCACACTTAGGACTAAATGTGGAACCCCCATTTCCTATGCCTAGGTCAATTTCTTGTGAATTTCCTAGACCTCAATTCCATGAATGGACTGTATCCATTCATTGATATATTCATTCACCTTGCACCCGGCGGAAGGGACTGTATTCATTCGTTTCCTGGCCAAGGAACCCATACACCTATATATACCCCGAGACTAAAGGCCTAAAGGAGGAGATGGGGAAAGACCGGGAGAGAAACGGAGAGAGCTTCTCTCTCCCCACTTGAGTTCTCTCCCTCTACCAGGAGCTTTAGTGTTTTCTGTATTCTTTTCTGTAAAGAAATTCTGTCTGACCACTGGGGGGTTTGGGGGGAAATAATGTAATGAAGAATAATAAAATACATGTGTCTTAAAAAAAAAAAACAACCCTGAGCATGTCCAAATGCACCCCTGACTGAGACCCACCAGTAGGACAAAAGTCAGCTCCAAGAGAGGAAGAGGAGGGGAGAGGAGAGCGCAGGAGGACAGGGCCTGCCTCTGTGTGTGCATGTACCATGTGTGTGTACACGTGCACAGGTGGAGGATCCATGGGAACTTAGAAAAAAGGGAGTGTGAGGGAGGGAGCCTGAAAAGGAGAGGAGGGAGAGGACAAAGAGAGTCCCTGAGAAAGAGCAAGGATACTCCCTGAGTGTTCCAGGGGGCTTTGCATTTCCAACCCGGTCAGAGCTTTCAATTGCTTAAGCCCAACAATCCTCCAGGGGCAGAGAGAAAGCAGCTCGGGGGCGGCAGCCCCCACAACCCCAGCCGGAGCCCCCAGTTGGGGAGTGGGAGGCATCCCCAGCAGAGGAGCTTCAAGGGAGGATGTGGTGTTCACCACCCTGCCCTGGGCATTGGCAGAGGCCCCAGTCTGGCCATCACAGTCTAGACACTTCCCAGACAGGCTGGCCCGAGAGACTTGAGCCTCTGCTGCCCTCCTTCTTGGGGGCCAAAGGGCAGCACAAATGCAATGACCAGGTCGCAGCAGGCCTCATAAACTGCAGGAAGGCCTGTGCTGCCAGGTCACGGACACCCTCCCCTGGCCATATTTAGGGAGAGGAGTGGGAGAGATAGCCAGCATAAATCAAGTCCCCCAGAGACTGGGCTGTAAAGGGGAACAAAACAAGGCCCTCATCTTGGCACAATCTTACAAGTAGATGGTTGCCACAGCAAGGAACTGAACACAGACACACAAATACTCCGGGACTCAGCCTCATTCCTAGCCCCAAGAGATTCATGATCTAACCCATCACTTAGCTCTGCTAACTTATTTACTCAAAATCCTTTAGCTCTTCCAGAATCATCCAGACTCCTCAGCCCATCCACCTGAGTGTAACCTGCTCTCGTTACCCTTCCCCAGTATTCTATACTCCTGACAAGTAGGTCCACAGTCAGGTTCTTGAAAGGCCCTTGACCTTCCTTACCGCCCACCTTTGCTCATGCCGTCTCTCCTACCTAGAGCACCTCCTCCCTCCAACCTTCTACCCGGCCCTGCATCTGCTGTTCAGAATCCTAACTGCTCTCTGACATACCATGCAATGCCACCTCCTCCAGCCAGTCATCTCTGATGGCTCGGAGCTCATTTGTAGCCCTTGGTGCCCACCGTGCTCCCTGCTGGGTGATGGGGTCTTATCCGCTCTCCCTGGCTGGCAAGCTCCACCAGAGCAGGGAGCCCTTGTCACTCATTCCTGGGCTTCACGGCTCAGCACCTGGTACATAGGAGGTGCTCAGTCCACATTAGGTGGGCCAATCAACATCCCTGCTCAGCAGATGACTCCATGGCCACCAAATCCTTGGCATACATGTGTTGGCATCTTTGTATTTCCACCTTTGCCTCCTTCCTTCCCTTCCCCTCCTCCTGCCCCCAGACTGCATCTGGGTTCTGTCACCTCTCCTCCCCTCAGGCACTGCCCCAGTCAAGGCCTCTCTTCTGTCACCTGGACAACTGCCAAAGCCACCTGACTGGTTCCCCTCAACCTTCCCACCTCTCCAACCCGTTCTTTACTCAGACACCAATGACTGTCCTAAGAAGCAAATCTGGAAGTGCCATGGTCAAAATCTCTAATGGCTTGCCATTGCACTTCAGAGAAAATCCAGCTCTGTTAAATATAAATTATGGGTGACAATGCCCTGTGTGATTTGGGACTAACCTCCCTAATCTCAGTTCTCACCACTCTTCCCTTGATCACTATGCTCAGCAACATGGGTTTCTCAAGCCTTGATGGTTGTACCACAGGGCCTTTGCATGTGCTGTTCCCTCTGCCTGGAATGCTGTTCCCATTCTTCTCCTCCTTCAAATATAGCCAGTTCAGAGAGGTCTTCCCTGACCACTCCATCAACAGTAGGGACCTCTCCATAATCTCCCTTTCTGCCCTGTAAGGTCACCTCTCTGTCCCCAGCTCCTTAGCCCCTTTCACAGCATCTGGCCCAAAGTCAGTGTTCAACAGATGCTTGTTGAATGAATGAATGACTGAATGTACCTCTTGAACACCTGCAGTGATCTCCCCCTGGGCATCTGAATTCCTGTTTTGCTTGGTTCTTAACCAAGAAATTTAGAAGCACTTTGAATCATGAGGTTTTTTAGCAGAAACCAACAGTGCCTTCTTGCTTCAGAGCATATTTATTCTCTTCATCGATATTTTCTATTTCACTTGTCAGCACTGATTTACTTCAGAAAAAATGATCACCGTGTGATTCATTTTTCAGCCTGAAAATTATTACAGGCTTTGACTATTCTTCCAAATGCACAGAAACGCCTTCCCATGATGCTCAAAGGGTCTATGATGGGGCCAGGGCCTGGGCGCTGGTACGGAGGACCAAGGGGTAGGTCTGGGAACCACCAGTCCTGGGTCCCTGGGATGCAGGTGAGGCTGGTCCAGGGTTCACAGCCCAATCACAGCACTTTATGACAGTGGCAAAGGACTCTCAGCTTCACAGCTGGAAGCACCAGTGTGATAATGGTTTTCTCCCACCCAGTATTTACATAAATCATTTCCCTTCAGTTAATTATACCAGTGCCAGGTCATTTACAGGCCAATTCCTCAAAGCCCTGCTGGACTCAGAGTTGTCACTCAATGGGCTGGCTGGGAGATGAAATCAAATGGCTCAGTCCTAGGTCCAGCATAGCCCCTCACCTCTAGATCCCCTGCAGGGACCCCCCCCCCCCCCCCGTTGCTGCTTGTTTTGGAGGAACGGTAGGGCCCAGGTGCCCTCCAGACTCCCTGTCCTGGTCCTCCAGGTCACCACTTATCAGAAGCCAACTTACCAGAAGTGTAGGAGGCTCCTCCAGAATCCATCCGTTCACATCTCCCTGCTGGTGCCACCGGGCCCATGGCCATCACATCTCCCTGGGGTCACCACAGCAGGCTCTGCCTGACCCCTAAGGTCTCATCTCAACTCAGCAGCCAGAGCGATCCTAGCAGGAGCAATTCAGAGGGTATCCCTCCTCCATCCTCAGTCTACATGAGTTCCCCACTTCACATGTGGTGATAAAACCTGGAACTCAGATCTCTGCCTGTCATACTCTTCCTCGGAGATGCCTGTGATCAGACACCATCACCCGGGAGTCTCCCAGGCCACCCACTATTCTCTGCCCTGGCCAACAGCCTCCTCCTGCCATTGAGCCCACAGCCAGCAGCTCAGACCATGGCTCTCCACTGGGATCTCATGGCTCGCTGTCTGGGGACTAAGTCCAACACTGTCCCAGGCCTGGGGCTTGGCTTGTCCTCGCTCCTCCAGTTCATCTCTCACCCCACCTGCCATGCACTTTCAACCCTGGGACAGGCTGGGCTCTCTTGCTGCCAATCCTTAGCCCTGACAGCCTCTGCTCCCCTCCCCCTTCCCAATCTTTGCCTCGAAAGTCATTCTCCCACCTCGGTAAAGCCAGCAGCTCTGCCAGGACCCTTGTGCTCTCAGCTGCCCCCTGCGACTCATGGGGCTCCATCTGGACTGCAATTCCTGCAGTCCACAGGCTTCTCAAACTCCACATGAGAGAAACCAAAACCCCCTTCTTCCCCTGTGAACCTTCCCTGTGGGTTCACTGTGTTCTCCACTGCGTCATCCCCAGTCTGTGACCTCAATGTAGCGCTTGGCACACTCAGCACTCTATAAATATTTGCTGAATGAATAAATGTGAGTGATTTGCTGCCCTTTAAATGTATAAATTAGGCAGCCCTATGATAGGAGAACACCCGCTTAAACACTGATGTACTTTCTTGAGTGGTAAAAACAGGTGCGAATGCTTAGCTGGAACCCCACAGGGTATAGAGCCATCCAGGTGCCACTAGGGACGAGGTCACCAAGGCAGGCAGGGCAGAAGCAGGTGACAGTCTATAGCAGGTGCTGATAGTGTCATTCCAGGGCACACTGGCTCAGCTTCCAGCCTCTGGCACTATATCTCTGCCCTGGAAAGTGACATTCCCCGGCCGGCTCTCATGTCTGACTGGTGGGAGGTGGTGCTCCCGGGTGTATCTTCTCCACCATCTCCTGGAGCTCCCCGGCAGACTGGGTTCCAGTGGTCCACCGGGGTAAGTGGCCTGACATCACATCCTTTACTGGCCGCTGTTCCTTCTCCATTGCACCACCAACTACCCTATTGCTGTTTTCTGGGATCTCCTCTCAAATAACCACTAGTACCCGAATCTTTGTCTCAGGGTCTATTCCCCAAACCAAGGCAAAGTCCCAAAGGCTGCCAGGCAAATGGCAGGCCCTTGCAGAACGGGAGTCCCCTCTCGACCCTCTCTCTCCTGGAGAGTTTATCTTTCGTCTTCATCATCTAGTCGTGCACACAGTCATTTATGCAAGCACTAAACTTGCATTTTCCATGGGTCCAGCTCTGTGCTGTCTCTGGAGACACAGATACACAAACACTCCCTGTCCTCAGAGGTCAGAGCAGATACTTAATAGGTCAGACTGGTCTCTTTGTTCTGGACACAAGTGGGCATCGTCATGAATTCTGTAATAATATGAAATAGCTACCCTGGCAGGGTGGCCACCCTGTGCTGGGCACTGTTCTAAGCACTATAACAGATTAATTCATTTGATCCTCTTAACAGGAGGAAAATGAGGTCTACACAGAGGAAGGCTCTTTTCCAAGGCTGGGGAAGTATTGTGTGGCACCTCGATTCCAAGTCGCCCCATTGTGGTGAAACAAAGGGCAGGGTTTATCCTGCTGAGTTGATACTGGGAATAAGGGTGCAAGTGAATGCATTCTTATTTCAAATTATGTCCCTTTGGGCATTTTTTTCTCTTTCAATGATCATTTTGGGGAAACCAAGTCAACACTCAAGACCTCCAATCCTAGCACCCCCAGTTCCCAGGACCCACATGCTGCATCCCCACAGCTCCTCCAAAACCAGCTGGAAGTTTTCTTCTCCAGAAATTACCCTTCCTAATTTACCTTCATTGGTGGTTTTTAAATTTCATTTTAATTTACAGTACATAAAATGAGAGCAGTGACCTAAAATAGAACCCACAATAGAACTGCTAAGAAAAGGAGAAACTAAAAGTCCTTTGTACCTGGGGTCACACATTCTCCTCCACACTTCCACGTAGTGTGTAAAGAAGGAACCAGGCTACTTACACAAGCCACAGTAGCTATGGGTTTTTTTCAGAAGATGTTCATATATTTTTCACTTGATCTTAGCTAAAAGGCCAAGAAATGATCACTCATCTATTCTTGATACCAAGTAGCAAAGTGTCCCCATGGCTAAATGAAGTGAATCATATCCCCAAAGCACCTTTTCCAGAGTCATGGTTCCAGGTGTCTGTTGTGTTTGGGTAACAACAAAGGGCAAGGGATCAAGATCCAGATTCTAAAGACCTGGGTCTGGGTCTCAGGTATTTCCCTTATGGGTGACCTTGAGAAAGTCATTTGGCTCTTCTGAGTCTGAGTTTTCTCAAGGTCAGGTGTGCTGGCAGAGGGATGACTGGATGGTAAGTAACCAGGCTCTAGCCTCCTAGGTGCCAGCGTTAGGTGACACCCAAAGAGCTCCCAGGTCATATCAAGGCTAGCATCTCTCCCACCCAACTGCAATGGCTCATGACCAAGTGAGTTTGCTGTGGACAAACCAGTGATTCCAACCTCTGGACAGGCCTTGGGGCCTCAAAGCCAGGAACCCAGGGGGCACTGTTAGTTCAACAAACATTTGGTGGATAAGTTGCAAACTCTCCTCAAGCCTAAAGGCCAACAAGTGGTGGTGCATGTAGTCCACCTGCATCTCTACATTCAGCAGGGAACCCTTGTAGACACCCCACTTTAATTTTTTTCCATTGACAGCAAAACCAAAATGAGTGACTGGGTTTCCTGCCCTTAGTACAGATGGACAAGTCATGCTCTAGGGCCCAAGAAGAAGAAATACAGACGGAAAATAAGACACAAACTAATTACGGATAGGGACATCTTTTTTACTTTCATCTCTGCATAGTGCCTAGGACACAGCACAAAGGTTGAGTGAACAAATGACAGGGCACCGAATCCTGCAGCCCTGACGGCCAGAATGGCCTACAAGGCTTGAACCATTCTCATGCTGACATGGCCAGCTTATGCAATAATTGACAAGATCCTCCAAGTGGAGAAGGTTGTGCTTGTGACAAAGAGAGAGAAGATCCCTGAAGAGCATGGGCACACTAAGGAGGTAACACTGGTCAGAAACAGCAAACATCACAACAGCTAACATTTATTAACAGCTGACCCATGCCACGCCCCCTGGTTAACTGGTTTGTATATCTGTCTCAACTGAATCTTGACAACAACCCTGCAAAGTAAGGATGAGTTTGTTCCCATCTTACAAATTAGGATGTTAAAGTTAGCCAAATTAGGTGACTTGCCCGAGGTCGCAGAATTCGAACTGGAGCAGTCTCCCTGCAGACCCCTGCTGCTGCAAAACAGGTAAAACTGGGAAAGGAATGGGAAGCAAGAGAATGCCCTGAATGCTGGGTCCCAGGGCCTGGGAACCAGGGTGGGAGCCCTGTGTGGGAGCAAAGGCTTGGCTGACCCCTCAGCAAACTCATACCAAGATGAGCAATGACTCTCACTGTGCCTGGATCACAGTCAATGCTGGGATTCACAGGACAACCATGTCCCAAGGCCAGAGTTATGGGGGAGGCCAGAACCAGCTTTGAGCCCAGGGCAACAGGTGGGGTTTTAGCCAGGATCATGCCTCCTACTCTACCAGGTCCCCTTCCGTATGGGGCCACACTCTCCCAGCAGTAGCACCGTGGTAGGCAGCAGGGACCCTCCACACACCCTCTCTAATCTGCCTCAAAACAACACTGAGGAAGGCGCTTCACCCCCATTAGGAGAAGAGGAAACCGAGGCTCAGACTGTAAATTCACCTGCCTATGATTACCCAGTTTACATGAAATATCCACAAGAGGCAAGTCCAGAGACACAGAAGCAAATTAGCAGCTGCCAGGGGTTGGAAGGTATGGAGCTTCTTTGGGGGGTGATGAAACACGTCCTGGAATTAGATAAGGGCGATGGTTTTACAGCATTATGAACAGTCAGGGAAAGTCCTGAAGAAGGAAAGGCAATCTGAGCTGAGATTTGCAGGTGTTAAGCCCAAACCAGTGGGGGAGTAGGGAGCCATGGACATTCAAAAACAAAACGTCTCTGACTCCCCTTCCCTATTGGTACGGGGCTCTTTAACTGCTTCAAGGGAGCCCCTGGTAGATAGAAGAACATGGAGCAAAACCTCCAAGAAGGAGCAAAATCCATCCAAGGAAAGAAATGGGGGTCCCTGAAGCTGATGCTCGGAGATGGAAGAGGAGAGTGGGCAGGGAATCAGCAGGGAATGATCAGACAGCCGTGACTAACCTCCCCGCCTTACTAGCTGGGCAGCCTGGAACAAGTAACTCACCCTCTCTGAGCCCCTTACAGAAATTGGCAATAATACCACTTATTACATAGTAGTATTGGGGGATTAAATGAGATGAGGAAAGCAGAGCGTCTATCCAGTAGAAGTAGTACTCCTGCCCAGTACCAGGAGCTAAACAGCAGTTTCTTTCTAGCATCCTGGGGGAGTAAAGAAAATGCATCCTAGGAACTTCCACAGTCCTCTTAGTTTCCTTCTTTGTTAAAACTCAAGCTTTGGCACATAGGAGCAGAACCAGGTGAGCACATTCCTAGCTCTGTAACTGTTGTGTGACCTTTGAAGAGCCACTTAACCTCTGTCCTGATTTTTCCAAGAATAAAATAAATGCAACAATAAAATCTATATCAGTATTTCAAACTCCTTTAAGACAGGCACTATGGAAATGCAGGCTCACGCCTCTGTTCTGCCACCGCTATTTTTGGCCCCATCAGCCTTGGAAGCAGGTCTCACAGAGGGTGTGTGTGTCTGCTTTTCCTTGAGGGCTGGTACACATCTCCTTCCATGGCCTCAGCCCTCTGAGTCACAGGCAGAGACAAGGGCTGTTGCTGATATTCACAAAGCAAGCCCCGGTCCTGAGCTCTGGCAGCTGATGAAGGCTTTTTGGTCAGGCCTCAGGCATGACTTTTCAAGGGTTCATTCCCACCCACGCCTTCCAGAAATACCTTTGCCTGAGGGGACTCCGGTTGACTCTGAGGATCACATGCCTGGCAAGGGCTGCCCCCGATGGGACACAAGTGGAATGCTCTGAAAATGTTTTCTTCTCTGTGGAAGATCTAGCAGAGTCTTCAAGAGCGCACTTCATCCCGAGTTTCTGATCTGGTGCCTTTTCCTCAGCAGAGATACTTGAACCACATTTAAGCAACTCCCAATCTGAAGGTTAGTGACCTATTATCATTACCAGTTATCAGCATTACTTATTAGCTGCCATTTATTCAGTATTCCAGGCTCTGTGCTGCGTTAGCTTTATGACATTGAATCCTCACAACTTGGCAGTATTAGACCCATTTTACAGATTTGGAAATCAAGGCTCCGAGCAGTTAAGGATTCCTTGCCCAAACCACTTAGGAAATGAACAAGGGTTGGAGTCCAGACCCTGGGCCACTGCGTTGTAACACCACCCTTCAAGCACACAGTTTTTGTCCAAGACCACCTGGTAATTTCTAGTCTTCACAGCAATTCCTCCCCAGGTAGGAATCGTATGAGAAAACTGAGGCTCTGAGAGGAATATGCCACACTCAGGGTCACAGACCTAGAAGTGAAAAGGCCACTGTCATCATCTGGGGCTCAGGTCCTCAAAGTGCACCCACAACTAGCAGCAATGGCATGACCTAAGAATGTATGAGATTCCCAGGTCCTACCCCAGACCTACTGGGAATGTCCAACGATCTGTGTTTCAGCAAGTCCTCCAGGGGGTTCTCATAAAAACTCAAGTTTGAGAACCACTAGTATAGTGCCTCCCTGAGGCCCACAACAGAGTGTAGCTGCCCCGGCCAGGTGCCACTTTGGCTTAAGAGGGAGGGTTGTGGGCAGAGCTGAAATCCAAGGGCAGAAAGTGAAGATGCTATTTGAAACTTTCCAGTTCACTAGACTCCATCCCATGCCCCTTCCCAGTGGCAGGCAGCACTCAGGACCCGACTGCTGGGAGGGCTGGCATAGAGCTGGGCCCCCCACAGAGGAGGAGAAGACTGAGCTGCTCCCTGGAGCAGTGAACTCCAGATGGAGTCTGGGGAGCCAGTGCGCTTAAAAGTTCCACAGCAAAAAAGAACAAAACAAATACCCACCAAATAAACATAACAACAACAACAAAAATTTTAAAGCCTCTGTTGCCTTTGCCAGAGGGAGGGTGGTAGGGTGAACAACTGTCCCAGTTTGTGCAGGACTGAGGTTTTCCTGGAACACGGGACTTTCAGGACTAAAACCAGGAGAGGCCTGGTCAAACAGAGACTAGTTGGTCACCCTGAGCAGTGAGGCAGCAGCAGGTGCTGTCTGGAGGAGGAGTTAGTCCTACATACCCACGTGAAGGACATGCAACACTTCCTGCAAATGTTTCTGGCCATTACTTCCAGGGCAGGCTGTACGGGTCTACATGTATAGGAGGTTCTTTGCCCCCTCTTTCTTGCTCTATTCCAGACACACACACACAAGCCCACACTCCTGCAGATAAAGGTCACTCCTGCCTGATCCTTGGACTCCTAATTCTGGCCTCTGCTTTGGTCACTCTGTGCTCTCCACAGCCTGTCCACTCTCCCGCCACTCCTGACCATCCTGGGTCTACCTGGAAATCCTCTCAGGCCTTCCCAGAGCCTCCCTCCCTGGCCCTTTGGAATAAAATATCCCCTCCCCAGCAGCACTCAGGTTGCTTTTCATCAGGATGGGCCAATTATTAGCAGCTATGGACACCTGTCCAGTTTCAAACTACTTCTTATTTACAGGAATCCTCAAGTCAATGCCATAGGGCAGCTGTGGTCCATGAACCTATTCTATAAAGAAAGAAACTGAGGCTCGAGTCAACCAGCCCTCTTAAAATCATGAAGAGGAAGTACATGGTTAGCGTGCCAACCCAGGCTCATGGAATTGGCCTCCATGTGCCTCTATACCCCTCACTGTGTCCAACACAGGGCAGGATACAGAGCAGGTGGTTGGCAAATGTTTACCAGGAGAAGCAGAGGATCTCGTGAATGGGAGAGGTACAAGGCATGCCAGATGAATAAATGGAGCAAATGTGCCTGGAGCCAGTAAACCTAAAAAGATAGCAGGAGAGGAAAGTCCACTGGGCCATGAACTCCATGAGGGCTGGCTTCCCAGCCCTGGTGCATGCTCTGCCCCTGAAGCTCAGAGCACACCTATCGAGCAATGACAGAGGCTTCACAGCACTGAGGCCCTGTGTCCTCTGGGAGAAGCCAATTCTTTCAACAAGCATTTGTATTTGATAATAAGTAGAAATGGTAGAAGTGGCCATAGCTCTGGCATTTATTGGGCATGACTCATGCATGTGCAGGGCTCTGGCTGAGCTCCAGGAGGCCCAAGGGACGTATGAAATACATTCTCTGCCATGCGCTCCAAGGCACATGGCTGTGGGGTGCATCCCTGTCTTCCTTACCTAGCGTTCACATCCTCATCTTTGGGTTGCAGACCCTCTGTCCTGATTTTCCTTTGGGAAACCACCACATCCTAACCCTCTATCCATACACATTAACTCCGGGGGTCATCACATGGTCCAGGCCTGACCAGTGAGCATATTCTATCCTTGTAGGCCACCATAATTGGTCCAAGGATGAACATGTGACCCAAGGTGACCAATGAAAGTCAGCACCAGGAATGTTGTTGGATTACTGGGAAAGAAAAGCTCTCAGGGGGATTACTGATAATAACATTAATAGACTTCTAGAGCTTGTGGCTACAGGAGCTGAGCCAGCCTAAGAGAAGTCAACCCAGGAGAAATCAAAAGAGAAAGTGACAGAGAAAGATAGAGAGATAGGTAGAAGCAGACAGAAATCCAATACCATTATCATTTGAGACAGTGGATGCAGAAAATCTAAGATATCCTGCAATACGACCCAATAAGCTAACATCTACCCTGTGTTTTATAATGCTCAAGCCACTTCACGATTCATTTCTGCTCTTTGTAACTAAAAATGCCCTGTCACAGTATCAAATCATACCTACCCTTCTTTCACCAAGAAGCATCCACAAACCTTAAGCTCAACATGAAGACTTGATCCCCTCAACCCACATAGTCCTGACTTTGGGACTCCTGGGTGGTCTGAGGTCTGAATGATCTCAAGAGCTCCTCACTGGCATCTCCACCCCAATCCACCTTCCACATGGTCAAAAATATTGATCTTTCTGAAGCAGATGATGCAGGATCATATCACTGCCCCTCTTCACACCTTCACAAGCTCATCACTGCCACAGCAGTTTCCTAAAGCTGGAGCCCATGTCCCTAAAGTTAAGTGAGCTGACTTTAGATGGTACATGAACTAGCACTCAAACACCCTGAATATTATAACAAGAAACTTAAGTCCCTTTTGATTCTCTTATGAACCTTCTGATTACTTTATAAAGAAAGTCTCAGCATGGTCATACTATGGCTTTGACACCACTCTACAACTTGCATCTCTCCCTTTTTAACAAAAGGAGAAAAGGCTTCAAGCTCAGTACTTCCTTCAGCAGGCAAGAGTTTATTTTTAATGCATTTACTTATATGGTCACTTTCTCTTTATGCAAAATATACTGGTTTCTCATTTACAGTAGTTAGAGCTGTCTTTGGAAATTAATTTCTAGAAACACAAAAGAGAATCTATTTAAAGAAAAAAATAAGGCAAATAAGAGGTGGTACTTAGATATGGTGACTATAGATCATTGTTTGGCAAACAATGTCCCATAGGATGAAATATGATCTGCTCCGCCAGGCATTCAAAGCCCTTCAAGGTCTGTCCCTCTTGGTTACTCTTTTATTTTTATTTATTTATAGACACAGAGTCTGTCACCCAGGCTGGAGTGTGGTGGCACAACCATAGCTCACAGCAGTCTCAAATTCCTGAGTTCAAGTGATTCTCTAGCTTCGGCCTCAGTGGCTGAGACTACAGGTGCTCACCAACACATCCAGCCTTGGCCACCCCTCTCAACCGACTGAAAGCCTTGTGACTCTGAAGACGGATTTCATAGATTATCACAGAGTCCTATCTCCAAGCCTCTATCTGTGGGGCTCCTTTTGCCTGAATGCCTTTTTCTTGCAACCCCCTTATCAAGCTGGAACACTGCCATTTATTCTTAAAGACCCAAGTTAGTGTTACTATTTATTGAAGCTGTAGTTTTATCCAGCTACTCAAGAATCTCCAGTGTACCTGGCAAACAATTTCTGTATTCTCTCAGGACGCTCTTTGTGGGTTGCTGACAAGATGGTCCTTCCTGTGAGGTTGAGAGACTCCAGAAGACCAGAACTGTCCTTTACCTCTGTCTGACACAGATGCTCAGTGAGCACAAGATGAACTGAAGGCCCTGAGCTGGGGGTAGGGGGATGGGGATCCGCTAGATACAGACATACCTGGAGAAAGCACAGCCTGGAGCCCAAGAAGGGGGAGAACGGGGATTCTAAAGGAAGAGAAGGGAGTGATTTCGAGGAGCAGGAACCTGAGACCAGGCCCCACTGAACAGGCCCAGGGACCCCTCAGGAAAGAGGAGGCCAGCAAGCATCCTGGAACGGAAGGGTCATGCAGAGATGTGGCTCGGAAGGCCTGTCAGATTCTCACCTCTTCCTTGCATTTGAATCATCTCAGAACTTGTTATGGGGACAATTGCTAAGCCCTACCCCCAAAGAATTTGGCTCAGTGTGTTAGAACTGGGCCTGTGAAAGTGCACTTTAACACAAATGCTTCAGGGGATGCCAAAGCAGGTAGTGTGAGGGCCACACTTGAAGAAGCCCTGGACCACAGGATATCAGGTAAGGATGGAGACAGGTAGGAGCCTTGCAGACAAAACAGTGAAATTCATACAAACTGAAAAGATCCCCTATAATTTTCCATCACTGACTGGGTATCAAGAGGCTGAAAACATAGCTTACCAGAGAATAAGCCTTGCATCAAGGTTATTTAATAAATATCCCAAATTATTCAATGGAGATGTTTTTAATGAGGTAGATCCAGACAGAATCCCAGCCATTCTAAAGGCTAAAACTTGAAGGATCCATCTAAAATAGAGAATCTCCTTTTTAGAGACCTTATCAACTAGCAATTGTAAGCAGGGAACTTCACCCTGTAGAAGTCAGGGCCGAGGCCATTTCTGGCTAAAGAAACACTCCTTTGTCTGAATGAGCAGGCAGTCAAATTGTTCAAACATGAAATCGTTCAAGGCAAACAAGTCAAAGAGAGGATTTAGCAGACTTTGGTGCAAATGGCCAAAAGGCATCCATGTAACTTTGCTCTCAGAGCCTTGATTTTGGTTCTATTTGAGTTGCCTCCTTAAATGTGAATTAAAATCAAAACATTAAAACCATATGGGAGGGTGGGGAAGGTATCTAGGACCAGTCTCCAGCGGCTGCCCCCTTTAAAGACCTGGTCTTCAGAACTATCCAGGCCGAGTCACTCATCAAATGGAGATTGACTTTTATCTGATTAACTGATGGAGAAACATCCTTCTCCATCTTGCAGAAGTGTTCTGTGGGAAAGGCGTTTTGCAGACTGCAGGGAAAAGTTGGGCTTTGGCTTCCCTCCTGCTCAGCCAGTGGAAAATTACAAAGGAAGCAGAACTGCCCTCGGCCACGCTCACCAACTCTTCGTGGGCCCAGGAAAACACAGAGAAGAACCCCAAAATGGAGCGAGCCGTTACCTACCTGGGGCTGAGAGCAGCCTGGGAGGTGGCGGGGGCGGGGGTGGTGGGGGCAGCGGGGGTGGAGGCCGGCACTGGCAGACGTGTCGGCAGCTGTCGGTCACCTTGGAGCAGGACTTCTGGGGCTCCCCGTGCGTCACCTGCAGACATGGGCACACACACCCAAGAGAGGTAGAAGATAATGAGGTGATGGAAGGTGAACTGGGCTTGGGCCACCGGGCCCCTCCCCCACCAGGCTGGAGGTTGGGATTCTTCTCAGAGACCAAGGGAGGCAGTGCATAGAAGTTGGGTGGCTCTAAAGGGGATGATGCTGTGGGAGAATGGTCTGACAGATTTGGAGATTAAGGATTTATCCTAACACCACCAAGGACCAGTTGCGGGACCCTGGGCAAAGTGACTTGGATATTAATGAAAGAGAGATATGAACTTGAAGGTTTACTCGAGAATCTCTCCATTTGTACAAATGAGAAAGCTGAGGCCCAGGCAGAAGTGGCTACCCAAGGGCCTCTTGCCTAGAAAATGACAGGATGCTACAATTTTACCTCCTCAATCACTGAAGCCCAACTGCTTCTCCCTTGCTACAGTGCAAGGCCAAGCTCTGGCCTTCTCTCTAGCCACAGCTCCTGGAGCGAGGCTCCTCTATCTTGGGGAGGAATCTTACCCAGCAAGGATGCTGCTCCTACGTCCTGTGTGACCAAGGGGCGTGGAGCAACCTGCCTGGTGCTCTACATAGAGTGGCCTTGTGGGAAATTATCTCCAACCTAAACAACCCCATGGACCCCAGGGACCTGCACAGGGTTCTCCCTCACCCCTTGTTCTCACCTTCCCTCCACTTGCAGGCCCTTCTTCCAGTTCGTGGACCCTGGCCAGCATGTGCTGCTCCAGTGGCTGGAAGGTTCTCCCATCCCTTCTCCTGCTGTGTCCATTATTCGGCTTGGCTGTCACCTCTGGGAAGTGTCTCTGACCTCCTTAACCAGGGAAGGTCCCTTTTTATAGGCTCTCCTGACACCAGGTACTACTCTCTGTGCATGAAAATCTACATCTGAGAGATTACCTCCTTCGTACCTGTCTTCATCATGGGACCATGAGTGCTCAGAGAGCAGGGCAGGTGTTTTTATTTTTTTTTTGTGGAGACAGAGTCTCACTCTATCGCACTCGGGGGAGTGCTGTGGAGTCACAGCTCACAGCAACCTCCAGCTCTTGGGCTCAAGCTATTCTCTTGTCTCAGCCTCCCAGGTAGCTGGGACTACAGGCGCCCACCACAGCGCCCAGCTAATTTTTGATGCAGTTCGGGGCCAGGTTTGAACCTGCAGCCCTCAGTATATGGGGTCGGCGGCCTACTCGCTGAGCCACAGGCACCGCCCAGGGCGGGTGTTTTTAATCTCTCCTTCTCACACTATCATAAACTAACCCGTAAGGGAATGCTCAGCATTTGAAAACCATTTAGTAAATGAATGAACATTAGAACCTGGTGCCAGCAACCTCAGTTTCCTTGTCTATAACTCAGGAAGAGCACAAAGAGTGAGCTGTGCTTGACCAGCACTTCCCAGCCCTGGCTGCAGCTCAGAATCTCCCAGGCAGCCTTAACAAGGAACACTCATGCCTGAGCCTTACCCACACTGATTACATCAGGATTTTGCAGGTGGAGGAGCTGAGCCTGGGTATTTTGCTTAAGCTGCAGGATGGATTAGGTGATCGTCAATGTCCCCCCTTACACAGACAGCTGTAAATCCACAAGTCTAGCATTTTGTGCCTGTCCCTGATTTAAAGACAATGAAAGAAGGAGTTGCCGGTCATCCTCCATCTCCACAATGGCTGCGGTTAATTTCTCTGTCATCTTTGCTTGAGCAGAAACCCAGACCCCCAATTTCCCTGTACCCAACCATGTGTGGCCCACCTTGGGAGGTTGGTCCAGCCTTGTTGCTGCATGGCAGAGAGAGACCTCAGGGCTGGGATGCTCCCTTCACACTCAGCAGATGTGATGTGGGTCATGTCCAGCAGAGTGGCCACAGGAAGCAGACTGACTTATGACCCTAACTTAATATCTATGAGGCCACAAGGCTCCTGCTTACCACCTTGTAGTGATTTTAAAGGCCTATTGACTGCGTTTCAAGCCCTGGAAGGCAATTTTATCTCTCCGTGGGAAGAGCATAACCTCTGCTGGGAAGCGTTTTCTCAATTATTTTACAGAGATGATCAACTGCTTACAAGTCCATGATAAAGCCACCACTTCCCCACCAGAGCATTTGTCAGGTCTGCCACCATTGAGCCTGCCCCCTCTCTGGATTTCAACCTTCTAGGACCCTGGGGTTGCTGGAAAGCTCCGTTTTCCCAACAGTTGGCCTCTGGGGCCGCTTCCCCACTGCACGGTACCAAGTGTGTGAACTTCAAGCAATAGCATCGCCAGAGCAATTACTTTCCCACTCTCCAAGGTGCAATTTATGCCAGAGAGTTCAAGAGGAGCACGTTTGTTTAACCCAGCCTGACACAATGACCTATTTTTGTACAAGGATATAAAGGCGCAGATGTAGAAGAGTGTTTAATGTAATGAAGTGATGGGCAGAAAAATCGGGGCCAGGTTTCAAGGCGGAAGGAGGAAGTGAAGGAGCACACTGCGTTTCAAAAATCTGTGGTTCCCAGTGTCTCACATAAAGGCCCCGCTGAAATGGGAGCAGCACAACCCCTTAACCAACTGTTCTCTGGAAAGGATCAAGTCTGATCTGGTTGTCCTTCTTCCTGAGGGATGGGCACCCCTTGGAGTCCCCACTGGAGTCTCCTGATAGCCTGATTCAACACAACCCAGAAGCAGCTGAGCCTTCCTTGACTGACAGGGGTTATTTGGACCCCTTATCTACTTGCCCATTTCTTTCCCTCTTTCAAGCCCATCTCTCAAACAGTTTTCCTGGTCAAAGCCATCCTAAACACCCCCCACCCTGGAATGAGACCCACCGCAGACACTTACTTCCATGGGGGCATTTCCCCACTGTTTTGTAATGCCCATCTTTCTGCACTAAGTTGTCAGTGTCAAGAGTTGTCAGATACGTAGATGAGTCTGTGTTTTACTGATCCTGAAAAGAAGTGACTTCCTGAGCCATGGGAACAGGCTCTCATGTCACCAAGGGAGCAACTGAGAGAGGTCGGTGTTAGTATCCACATTTAACATGCCAGGGGCAGCAGGTTCAGAGAACCTAATGTACCAAGGTCGCACCGGGCCAGCATTCGGTTGGTGCTCAGGGAAATGGCATGTTGGGGGAAGGTCTGTCTGTCAGTGGAGAAACATGGGGTCTGTCCTGTCTCCCAACTCTGGTTCCACTTTGGGATTCTGTTGATTGGCAGTGTTGTGTTTTAGACCAATATGGAGGAAACCTCCAATGTTGAAAGTTTGTCTCAGCACTCAGCATGGTTTGTTTCTAAATTGGTGAGTTCCACAAGTAGAGGGAACTTGCCCCTGATGTCACCTGCTCTTCTCTGGACTTGCCAGAGAGGTCCATCACTTCCTAAAGCCTACAGACAAAAGCTGGTCCCTACCTACTGAGACCACTTCTTATTCTAATTTTGCAATCAATGCCTTTTTGCCCCAGTTTCACCTTCCTGCCTCTGTTCAGCTTTCCTAGCCCTGTTCAGCAGTATTCTCCTGGGGCCAGAATTATGTAAATACGGTAGTCTGGGCAGAGGCACAGGTAGGTCCTGTAGTCACCTGGATTTGGTACCCGTTGCTGAGGTCTGGGGAACACAGTGCTCCATGGCTGCCTGTTCTCAGCATCAGTACCCCCTTCTCTAACCACTGTCCCACATCTGGCCAATCAATGTGGCTTTGGGGTCTGGTGGATGTTGCCTCCTAAGTAGTACTTGAATTCATCCACTTCTCTCCATTTCCTCTGCAGCCACCTAAACCAGGCCACTATCCTATCTCTGCCGGGAAGCATTTGCCCCTGCCCTAAAGGTGACAGATAAAATATAAGATACTCTTTTAAATTTGAATTTCAGATAGAAAACAGTTTTTTAGCAGAATATCCCCAATACTGTAAGGCATATATTCATGCTAAAATACCATTTGCATTTCATCTGAAGTTCACATTTAACTGAACGTCTTATATTCTTATTTGCTAAATCTGGCAACACTGCCCTCGCTAACCTCTTTGCCCCCTCCCTGGCCACCTCCTTCAATCCATCTCCCTTGTTGACTGAACTGAGATTTCTAAACTGCCCTTATGACATCATGTCATTTCTTACCTAAAACCTTAGGCAATGTCAGTAGCCTTAAGGATCAAGTCCAAACTGTAAGACACTGTTAGTACTTTTCAACAGTGGCCTTGCCTGGGGCTTTCTTCCTTTATTTCTTCCAATGTCTCATTCTCTGCTTGGGCTGTCCCTCCCTCGCATCCCGATACCCCAGCTTCAAGCCTCAGCTGAAGTATCTCATCGGTGAGACTTCTCTGATTCTCGCACCAGATCTAAGCCATTGGCTCCTGTTGAGTTTCTTGTCTAAAATTATTTGTTCAATTGGCACCATGGTGCCAAACTATCAATGCCATGAGGGCAGGGACTATGTAGCTCCTCACACTTAACACGGGGTCTAGCGTATAGTAGGAGCCTAATAAATGCTGCTAACTGAAAAAATTCAAGCTGCAGTGACTGGGTGTAGAAGGGGTTCAGCATAACTTGGGTCTGGAGTAGCTTCTCGTTAGCACAGAGACCAACAAAGCCAGATAAGAGCCTGTCCCCCTGACAAGTCCTTTAGGAAGGCAACCACAAAGATGATGGCTTCTGGCATCTTTTATGGAGACAGGCCAGAACCACAGTAACTTGATGAGACACATTCCTGTCACACCAAATAAATTTTCTAGCCTGTCCACCTCTTCCCTTGGAAAAAAAAAAAAAAAGGAATCATCTGGAAGTGAACTTAGAAGAACCCTAAATTACTAAAGCTCAAAATCTCAATTCCAGACACATTAAAGTAAAAGGAGGAAAGGTTAAGGAATGCTCCCACTAACCCTCCTGGCAATTTAAATGTCATACGACTTTAATGATTTAAGTTTCTAATCATCTAGAAGCAGCCAGAGGCTTAGGGCCAATTTCAAGGCAGGAATCTGGTGCTTTGGGGGACCCCAGATCTCTTCCCTCATTAATAACCCATTAATCATATGAGTTTGTTTGGTTGGCCCCATCCTTCCAAATGGTTAACACTCTGGGGGATTTTCTTCTGGTAAAATGCTCGTAAATAGACAGATAGCCTGAGTCTGTCTCAATATTCAAGAAACTCCAATGATGTGACAGATTTTATTCTCTCCACTTAAACACAGGCTTTGTGTACTTCCATTTTTTCTCTTCTCTCCTGCATTCTCCTGGATTCAGCTCTTTTGCTTAAACACTAGATCCATTCATTCCAAAACCTCTTTTCCCTTGGTTTCTCTGTTCCTATCATTTGTAAATTAATTTTTCCAGAGACTCAAGCCAAGATTTTACTCATTCTAACTTGTCTGGAGGATTCCTTTTCTAATTGATTTTCATGAAAATTGATTTGCATTGAGTAAGCATCTGAAACACACACACAAAATTGCTTGTGTACCGCCCAGCTGAAAGACAATGTTAAAAAACTGAGCTGCTGTTACAACAGAGTGTGGAGTGGCAGTGGTTCTTCTGTTAGGATCCAGCCAGTTCACACAGTAGAATTTTAGTCTTGGAGACTGACAATCTCATCATGTTCCTCTCCATCTTAGCTGAAGAAGTCTTATAGAAGAGAGAAAATTGTAAACAAACGAATATAAAAACTAAGGGAACTTAATATCTGAGGTTCAGTTCAAAGTTGAATAAGGGAAGCTAGTCCCAAACCACCCAAGTGTTTAGAAGTGACAAAATCCTGGTTCCTGAGGAAGCACAGCTGAGTTTAATAACTGCTCTTTCACACATTAAACAAAGCTGTCAGTTCCAAAAGGAAAACAATTGTAAGTGAGACGAGGCAAGCCAGAGAAGAAAGCAGAAGATGGGGTCTGGCCCTTGAGGGTGGAGGGATGCTGACCAGCAGCGGAGCCCCTGGCTCTCTATGAGTGGTCACCTAGGCCACCATCCAAGCAGGACTGACTGGCAGGATCCCAGCAGGGCACCACCACTTGGGGCAGACTGGCAAAGAGTCTTGCTCCATCCCTTCTTTGGTATGTTCCCCCTACTCAGAGAAGCCATCTGAGCAGTCCCCAATCCCTAAAGTGCTACCAGGAGACTGTGAGGCTGCAAATACCCAAGGGTGAGTCCTTCAACGCCCCCAAACAGGGAAAAATGTCCTTCAGAGCATTCAAAAATGTCAAGGAGACTGCATAGTGATTAGCACAATACCTGGCAAGCCAGACAGAAGAGCAGCATTACTATTACTCATATCAAAAATGGCAGCAGCAGCTACTGTGTTAAGTGTTCATTATGGTCCTGTTCTAAGTAATCTTTTATTTCGTTTATCTCATCAAGCACTTATAATAGCATAGTCAGGGAGAAGAAACCAATGCCATAGAGGTTTCTATGGGCTGCCTAAAGTCCCCCATCTGGTGAAGGGCAAAGAGCTGAGGTTCAAAATCCAGAGCTGACACCGAAGTCCATCTTTTTACTCTCCACCGCACTACTGACCCTGTACCTTCTGGGAGGTGCTGGTTAGGGACTGTCCCATCTAACCCTCTCTCTGACCCATAGAAGTAACTTTAATTGGTGCCTGCCTGGCTTCTACCCTGGGGTCTAGGGACCCAGGGTGAGGGATTCAGGCAGTCCTAACAGAGGGACAGTTCTTTCTCACATTCCCCAAGAGTGGTCACCATGCATAATCTATTCACAACCCACTCTCCACTACCTGCAAGAAACATGGCCCCCTCCTGTGTTGAAGGCCCATTTGAGAAAGCTCATTTGAAGTTTGCCATTGGTTCTAGTGGGAAATAAAAAATGTATATTCTTGGGATCATTTTTCTTTTTAAGTTTGTTTCTTTTCCTGAATTTCTGCAATGGAATGCCATCATCAGAGGGTATCCCCTGAGCCCCTTTCCATTCCAAGGCCCTCTCCCGCGGGCCTTGGACCACAACTGAAGCCTGTCTTTGGAGTTTCTCATTTTTTCTTTTAGGAAAAGAATCATTTCTTCTCCTAAACTCTCCTGAGGACCAATCAGTGGGGCTGCTGCAGGAAGGCAGTGTGTCGCGTCGGGAGTGAAGAGACAGCTCCCCCTCGCCTGGCAGGCTCCCTGCAGCCAGTGGGCAGCTGGTGCGCGTCTCACCTGCACGAAGCCCCAGAGCGGGTGAAGAGCGCAGTGCAGCAGCAGCGAGGGCCAGCAGCAGCCGCGGCGCAGCACCAGGTCCCGGAGGAGCATCTCGGCCCGCAGCGCCCGTCCTAGAGCGAACTGTCAGGAGAGCAAGCTTCGGGTCAGAAAGACGCCGAGGGCAGCATTGCGGCCGCACACCAGCACCCTTTCCAGCCGGGAGGGCACGACCCGCACTCTGGGGCACCCGCCTAAACCAAGCCCGGAATTGCACTCCAGCTGGCACACTCACTGACCTTTCGTGCATCCTAGAATTCACACCCTATCCTGGTACACAGTTCCAGAGCCCCGTTTAGACACCTTAGTTCCGCGTACATCCCCAGAACACTGCGCGCACACTTTGGCCCCACGCACACTTCCAGAAATTGCCAGGCACATTTACGGAGCCCCATGCACTTTTCAGAAGCAGCCATGCACAACTCACTCTTACCAAGAGCACACTTCAAACCGGGCGGGCATCACTTACCCTACCCTGCACGCACACCCACAGAAACAGCCGTGCACACCCACCGACTGCTGCCTGCACACTCGCTGACCCTGCAGGCACAGCACCAAGAAGCCACACACTGCGTGCACCTTCTCTGCCCTGCCGGCCTCATTGCGCACACTCAACATATATGCACCTTCGTGCGCTCCCCCCATTTGCACCCTCCGGCTCTGATCTTCGGTTCCCAGGCGAGGGTCTCCCCCCACACCTCCACCTCCGCCCGCACCCTTCCAATGCCTCACGCCACCTTGTCTGGAGGCGGCCCCAGCCGATCCCCGGCGTGGGGAAGAGAGGTCCGCGTTCCCCCCCACTACAGCTCTGTTTTCGGGCCGCCGGACGGCCCCCATTTAAAGCCAGCCGCCTCCCCTGTCCCCCGCCCTCAAGGCGGGGCCTCGGTCCTCACCCTGGGGGCTGTGCAGGCGCTCGGGTGCTTCACAGGCCGGGCGGAGCGCCAGGCACTGGAGCAAAAGTTTGCGCGCGGGTTGGGCCTCCGGGGCGGCTAAGCCGGGGACCCGGAGCGACGCCCTCGCACCGGGCGCTGGGCTCAGGGGCGCGGCGGCTCCGGGCTGTGCCTAGCCGCGCGTGGGGCGGGAGGGGCGGCACCCCGCGCCCTGGGCCGGGGCGGGCTGGCAAGGCGGAGGCGGAGGGCGGGGAAAGTCTCTTCGCAGCCGCCTGGAGCCGGCGAGAGAGCCCTCCCCGGGCCCGCGGCTGCTCCCCGCCCTTGTCGGTGGCGCCGCTCGGCTGCCGGGGCGCTGGGGTGCCCGAGCTCCCCGCGCCCCTCTCACGGACGCGCGAGAGGCAGCTGCGGGAGGCGTTGGCCTGCAGAGCCGGCTCGGGCAGCAGACTCGCGGGCGGAGGCGAAATAAATAAAGCACGAAAAAGAAAACAGACGTGAGCCTAGCCTGAGCCTAGCCGGAGCCTCGCCCGCCTCCCGCCGGGGGCTGCACTCCCGCCCGCGCTCCCCGCCGCCGCCGGCAGCGCAGCTGCAGTGATTCCTCGTCTCCATCTAGCGAGGCTGTTGTGTATTGGGCGCTTAATAATTTATTTATGCACTGGAGATTGAGGATTCCCAGTTCCAGAGGTTCTCGTCCCTCGCCTGCCCTTCCCCCAAGTTTCTCCCGAGGCTCCGAGAAGGTGGTGAGCACTGATGTGTGTGGAGACCCCTTTTTGTACTCCATCCCTGCGGACTGTCCCCGCTCCACTCCCTGCAGGCTCTCCAGGTGCCGGGGCTATTTTAAGGTGCAGGCCGCCCCTCTTGGCCTTGACCTCCCTTTTGCAGGCCTAGCAGCCGGACCTCTTCTTCGACCGGGCTGCGTCTGGGAGGAGAAGCGGCGGCCCTGGAGGCAGCCTTCCCCCCACCCATCGCCAAACTCCTCTTTGAGGCAAGATGGTTATCAACAAGTCCGTTCTTCGGGAAGTAGCCTGGTTGTGGCTCTTCAAACAAGCAGCTTCTAGCCTCACCGGCAGCATCCAGTCTCTGCCGGGCTGCTCTGCTCACCTGGTGGAAGCACTTTGCAAGCGCTGTGACTCATTCCAGGGCTTTCCAGAAGGCCCCTCAAGGACTGAACAAGGCTATTTTTTAGGTTGGGGAAGAGAACCAGAGGCTTTAGGCACAGAGTGGAGAATCAAACACCATGCTCATTCCTTGAAGAAACATTTACTGAGTTCTTTTCCCAGCGTCACAGGCACCTTTAAGTCACCCCAAGGAAACACACACTAAGTCTAAACTGTTTGCTCTGCAAACCAGCTTTCAGATCGGTGTCCTAGCATCGTCCTTCTTTCAAAGCACTGCCCCTGAGCTCTTCTCCACATAGATGCTGCAGATCTGTGCCTCAGTCAGTGAGATGTGGTGACAGATAAAACCAGTCACCTGCTGTCTGTTGGCATCTCCCAGCTGCAGTGTGAAGGGAAGGACTGGGGAATGGAGTCGGGGAGGAGGAAAGTTTCCCCTCCTACAAGTGGGGAACATTTCAAACATTGGTAACCTGTTGGGCAGAGATATGGGCATTTGTCCAATTAACTGATTCCTTTATACCATAGCACCTCATAGGGGCAAGGCAAAACATTGTACGCTGAGGGTAACAAAGCAAAAACGATGGGATGCCTCACAGTCTGGGGGAAGGGAGTAGGGGATGAAGGGGGAAGGACTCCTAAGTGACTCATCAAGAGTTTGAAGACAAGAAATGAAGCTCAAAATGGAGCCACTATTAATGAAGTGAGGTCAAAACGACCCTGGATATTTGAATGCCTTTCCAGCTTAAACCAGTTAAGGTGTTTTGTTCAGTACACGACTTCAATCTTTAGCTATGACAACAGTCTCTCATGTTTGTACACTTGTTGCTACTTAACAATGTTCTTTACATCATAATTTAAGGCAGTGCTCGCAACTCTGTGAGATAAATGTAATTGCCCTGTTTGAAAAGTTCAGCGGTTCTCTGACTTAGTTGGAATCACAATCTGCTAGCTGGGATTTAGAAGTATTTATCCCCAACTAGAGGTTCCAGGGACAGTATGGGTGGGTTTTGCACATTGGAAATCCTGAATTATCCATTCTAGTCTTCAATATTTCTGTACTGGACCTAATCTATGTACCTTTTAAGTGTCACGTGGCCCTCCTAGCATCGTGGGTATCACAGTGATAATATCATAGTTTCCCTGAGGGTGAACACCAGGTTTGTCACAGGACTCATGCCATGGCAGATCTGGGGAGGTCCTGGCTCCTCTCACCTTTTCTGGACTCAGATGGCAACTCACACCATGACACATGGATCTGCTTACAGCGGCAGGTACCTCTACTCAGGAATGAATGGGAGTTAAAGCTTGGGGCAAATTTTGACCAAAAAGGGACAACAGATGGAAGGGGCCCAATACATGGATTAAACTGGTTCCATCTGTCCTGTCAAGGTGATGTCCAGCAACTGGCACTGTTTTCTGCCAGTGTGACAGGTGTGACTAAGCAACTAGCTGTGTTTCCTTCTGAGGATGTGGTCAGCTTAATAATGCACAATCTTTTATTTGCCTCTCTCCTTCCCTGATTCACTTCCCTTTTTCCCTTATTTTTGTCACTGTAGGATTATAACTCTTAATAAAATGTTAACAAGCAAGCATTGCTTCATATTCTGTCCTCTGAAGAACAAGGACAATTGACATCATAGTGGCTCTAAAGAGTAAATCTTCATTCAGCATGAGACATTGGAATTGGTTTTGTCATCTATATATGGCAATAGGGGCCCCACTACTGGGCCATATTTGCCATACAGTGTCATTTCAGTTTCTAAAGTTTTACCTGCAACTAATTGGAATGAGGTACAGGTAGAAAGAAAGGCTTTATGGCTGGGCTCAGTGGCTAACACCTGTAATCCTAGCACTCTGGGAGGCCTAGGCAGGTTCATTTCTTGAACTCAGGAGTTCAAGACCAGTCTGAGCAAGAACGAGACTCTGTCTCTACTAGAATAGAAAAAAATTAGCCAGGTGTGGTGGAGCATACCTGTAGTCCTAGCTACTCAGGAGGCTGAGGTAAGAGGATTTCTTGAGCCCAAAAGTTTGAGGTTGCTATGAGCCATGATGTCATGGTACTCTACACAGGGTGACAGAGTAAGACTCTGTCTCAAAAAAAAAAAGAAAGAAAGAAAGAAAGGCTTTACGAAATCAAGTGGCTGCTACATTGGGGTTTGGGGTTAGGTAGCTTTTTTCTGACAGTATTTGAGGTCTTATAATATTTTGTGAAAAATTTTAGGACATTCTTAACATCCATAAAAGAGATTTCATGAAAATCAAACTCCATATTTGATTGTAAGTATGGCAGAGCTGAAAAAAAGATTAAATCTGCAGCCACATAGGTGTCTTATGCCTAAGTCAAGGCCCTGATAAGGAAGGAGTTGGACCTTGTGATCTGAAATGCAGATATTTGGGTTGACAAGACTGAAAATTTTGGACCCCCAAATATTCATAAATCCTATGGCAGGCAGAAGCAACTCTTCTCCTCTTGTTAGAATAGAGTAGCTCCTCTTGGCCTAGGGACCATAATGACCTGGTTGAGGTCGGTACCTTGAAATATAATGCCTGTTTTCATAACAATAACCTGTTACAAATAAAGTGAGATTCCAGAACTCTTTTGGCTTAATAAAGAGAAAAGGACCAGAACATTCAAGGAAGCATAAATATTAGAATCATAACACCTGAGAACATACCACTTGACTATGTTCCTCAGGATGGTCCAGAGAACATTTTCTTCACTGAGACAGAAAGAAAAGGTACATCTTTGATAAGGTCAGCAGTAGCTACCTGCTGAAGGCAGAGTTCAATGATGGGAGATGGTGGGGAAACTGACATCCTGCAGCCTGGCTTCCATCATGCTCACCTCGGAAGGGGCCAAGCCCAGCTGGGAGTCCTGGAGATCTGGCCTTCTGCCTTTAATTCCATACTCAGATAAGCCCCACCCCATGGGGAGTGGGATCTGGCTTGGGAGTAGGGCCTGAGGAGCATGATCTGAAGGTGGAGGAGAGTTAATTTCCTGTGGGATGAACCTTGATCAATGAGAGGCAGCGTCTGGAAAGATCTGGTAAATAATCTGTCTCCCTTTTTCTACCCATATGGCCTATTCGAATATGTCTCGTATGACTGAACAGCTGGCTGTGTTCCCTGGCAGAACCACGGCCAGCTCAGCACCACATTTGATTTGTTTTCCTTCCCTGCCTCTCTATTTTTCCTTACTCTTTTTAACCTAAGATTGCACCCCCCTCCAAAATGTGTTGTTACATAAGCTTTGCTTTAGGTGCCCTTTTCTAGGGAACCTAGATGTGTTCTTAGAAGTTTCATGGACATTAGTGGTTGCAGCCACCTGCGTACAATGAAGTAAACAGCAGGGCAACCAGAATATTTTAGACCTGAAACATCTGCACAAATGCAGAGAATAAAAAGTTGAGGATCCTTAAGAAGCCAGGTGATTTTCCTTAGGCTTCCATTTTTCTATGACTACTGGTGAGTTGTAGATGGGAAGAGTTTCATGCTGGTGAAGAACATGGAGTCAGTATGCTTGGTTCTTTCTTAGCTGTGCAATCTTTGGGGAATTTCCTAAATTTTGAAGCCTGACCTTGTCCTCTGTGTACCCAGAGATTATAATAGTATTTACATATAATTAAATTACAAAGTTCTTGGATAAAGGATTAACTGAGATAATTCATATAAACACTTAGCCTGGCATATAGTAACTGCTAAAACAAAATGGCTATTCTTAATTATGTTTATAGGACAAAAGGACAAAAATGCTGCCTTTTTGCAAGAGTCCTAATTGAGATTGGGAATCTTTTTGAGCGAAACACATACAACAAAAGAGATGTTTTGACCAATATAGGAGCATGTATTGGTCCTTAAAATTATGAAGGCTAATTATGTTTTGAGGTGCTGCAAAGAAACTACAGCTACTTAAAAAGGACATTGGTATTATCTGAATGTTCATTTCCTCAGCTTGACTTAAATAGGTATTGTCAATGTTGCATTTTATAGGCCAGCTGTGAGTCTGTCCAGAAAGGATGTTTTACTGATTGATGAACTGTGGGAGGGGAATCCCACATCTCCTCTGGGCTTCATCCAGGACATCACTTGTCCTTCTGAGGGTTATCCCACAATCCTGCCACTAATCTAAGAGCTAAGCAGGATTCCTTACCTACGGTTGTATAGTGGGGAGATTTGTCTTGCCCAAGCTGTGGATTAGTTCTTTCCCCAAGAACACTTTGGTCCAGATCTTTGAAGCTAGATATTTGGACATGAAGGTGGGGGTGGGGGCAGGAAGAAGCCCATATTTTTAACTTTCTATTAAAACCATCTTTGTCTCCCCTCTCTTGTCCTTTCTTTAACCCTAAGAAAGGACCAAAATTTTGGAAAAACTTGTCAGCTCTGGGCTTGCTTGCTATCCATAGCCTGGCTCAGTGCCATTTTCCCATGTCACAAGAGAATCCAAACAGATAAGATTCAAGAGAACATTTGGTTGGAATGTTCTGTTGGCTAGCTACTCCTTTGGCCAGATCGGTCAAGTCCAAATGCCAGCCCAGTTGGGAGAGCTAGCTCCATCCCCTCCTTTCTGCTAAGCACCAACATGTGTTGGACCAAGCAGAAGCCATTAAAAAGGAAGGAGACAGGTCCAGTTCTCCAAAGCCTCACCTCCCAATAGAGGGAGTGAGAACACAGCAGAGTGGCTGAGAAAGCATTATCAGTTGTCATTATCATTATCCAGTGACAAGCCACGTGTCACTGGACTTACGGGAGGGGTCCCTCAGCTCTGGAACCCCATCTTCTCAGCATCTCCTACTCCTCTTCCTCCAGCCTCCCTGCTATTTCTCAAATCCTCAGGCCCACAGCTACCTCAGGACCTTGGCCTGACTATTCCCTCCTCCTGGAATGCTTTTCCCCACATATCAGTGGGAGCCCTTCCTTCTTCCTTTCAAGTCTTTGCTCATATGTCACTTTGGCAATAAGACTCACCATGACCACCCTGTGTAAGGTGTCAGCCAACACTGTCACTGCCCATTCTCTTTACTTTTATTTTTCACTCTAGTGTTTATTGTTTCCCAATATGGCACTTTATTTTACTTGTTTCCTTTGCTTGCTATCTGTCTCCCCTCCCAGAATTTAATTGTCCACGAGGGCAGCGAGCCCTTTTGTTCATTGCCAGACTGACAGAGTGTGTTCCTTTCCGTGTCTCCCAGCCCACTTCTGGTTTCAGTGGCAGCCATGAGGGCAGTTCCTCTGGACACTGGGGTCTCCTTCACGTTCCTGATGCGCTATCTCTCTGTTTTTCTGCCTGAGAGCGGAGGAAACTCACTTAGCAGGTGAGACTCGGAGTGTAGGGGGTGACCCTCCAGAATGTCCTGAACAATGGAGCAAGGTCATTGAACACACGCTCCACCTCCTCAGGGGCAATTCTTAGGTTCATTCCATATAGTTCCTTAGGGGTCCCCAGAGGCCTGATGGCCACAATGGCTCCCTAATACAAACTTGCTTGGCTTATCCTCCTGCCCTGTCTCCTTTGCCCTGATTCCTCTCTCTTCCAACAGGCTCACTTCCCAAATAAATCACCTGAACCAAGTCCTTGTCTTATGCTCTGCTGGTGGCACAGCCCACAATAAAGACCAACCACCATATTCCACAAGCCTAGAGCAGTGTTTGACCTGTGGGGGCCCAGGACATATTTGC
This sequence comes from Arctocebus calabarensis, assembly GCA_963573935.1. Classification (NCBI taxonomy): domain Eukaryota; kingdom Metazoa; phylum Chordata; class Mammalia; order Primates; family Lorisidae; genus Arctocebus; species Arctocebus calabarensis. Next base: position 12,242 of record CAUYON010152970.1, on the reverse strand, counting down.
TGAATGAATAAAGGGAAAGAGAGACAATTTGCAAAGTTCTACGTCTTGTGTCTTGCTTTATGATTAAATGTTTGAGTGACTTTTTATCATGGGGAGAACTTGTTGAACTCCGTTTTCTTTCTGTTTACAATAGGATTTTCACAGAAGGGCTTCTGCCCGGAAACCTGTCTGGCTTCAAGCTTTGTAGATTTTTTAGGGAATAAGGATTTTGCCATTTACTTTAGTCTGAAATGTCAAAAGCATCTAGGAGCTTGAAGTTCTGCTGTTCACACCAGTGTGGCCAGCCCAGCACATGGCCCTTTTCAAATGAATTTTCAAAAATCATGCCTTTCTGAGAGCATGATAGAGAAGGATTAATTAGGTCTGACTGTCCCTGAATTAGGGCCGAGATAACCTCTGCCTGTTTAGGCACTCACCCAACATGTACAGAATGCAGAATTCTCTGCCAGGCTGTGGGCCCTGGGGATTGGAATCGCCTGAAACAGTGTCCCTGCCTTCCCTGCAGTTGCTCTCATTTGGTGGGGAAGACCGGGAAGGAAAGGGATGATTATAATATGGCGCAGGATGGGGGATGAGCACTGGCTGCAGACCCACAGGAAAAGTCTGATGCTTCCTGCATCTCAGCACAGTTGTGCTTTCTGCTTGAAACTGACCAAACTGAGGCCTTCTGTACATGTTCTGTTTCCACGTTCTGCCCTTGCATGTGCTGTTTCCTCTACCTGAATGTTTTGCCCTCTACCGTGCTGGCAAAGCCCTCATCCTTCAGATCTGTCTCACATCACTTTGCCCAGGAAGGACCCCCTGCATCCCAATACCACACTGCATCCATCCTGCCTGCTCTGCACTGTCTATAGTCTGGGTCTAAGGACTTGTACTTCAGCCCTTTGTACCCTCCTGAGTGATTATGAAAATAATGAGGAGTTGGGAGGCCAGTGATTTAGGGAAAAACCATGTTGACTGTAGCCTCTGCTGGATTTGACCCCCAGTACTGTTGTTTCCTGGCTATGTGCTCTTGGGCATGATTGGAGGCAAGAGCAGGAGAATGTGAGAATCCAATAATAGATTTGTTTCAAGGCCTCCAAATGTCTAACTGGAATGTTCCTGGGACTCAAAGGCACCTCTAGGCTTCCTAGTCCTCCCTTCTGTGGTTTCTCACTTACATGATCAGGGACAACTCACCGTCTGCCCCAAACTATCTCATATGAATTTGGGCTTTGTCCCTCCGTGAGAATTTTAAAAGCTTGAGCATTTATGATGATTTGTATTGGAGATGATGGAGAAATTCTCTCCTGAAGAGGTTCATGATCTGGCCTCATTAGAAAGGAGAAGTGCAATGGGAGAATTCAAGAGAAAACTCATTTCTTTCCTGAGTGTGTTAATAAGCTGAGCCACAGGAGGCCATGTGTAAGTCGGGCTGCTAGAAGCTGTAAATTAAATTTATTACGCACCGAGGGATTCTAATAAACATTACTTAAAAATAGCAACAGACAGTCATTTGTATTATGTCATGTGACCTGGTTATGGCGACACTTTTGTGCCTCTGCTATTAATCAGAGTTACTTTGAGAGGCAGTTGGTAAATTCTTTTAAAGCTACTGGCACCTTTCACTTAATTCAGATTGTTCTGGAAAAAAAAGCAGGGTGAATCAAAAATAGTCATAGTGTATATCAAGGCACCCTGGAGGCCCTCCTTGCTCATTAAGAGATGTTTGTTAGGCTTTCTAAGAGGCATAAAACAAGAAAAATGTCATTTTCCTTAATAAAATCTCAGACTCTGGGAGGTAGCATTAGAGGGTAATTTATTAACCAGGAGGGATGGCGGAGCCTCACTGGGAGAACGTCGTATTCATCAGGGTAGTCACCCCACTCCAGCCTCACAAAATTCTGCTTGGTCTAGCCCTAGGACAGACAAGGACCTTTCTCAGAGACTTTGGAACACAGAGGGCACATTGGAATAATGCTTAGCATTATCTTTGGAAAATACCAAATCTCAGCTTGTTATTGCGTCCCTCATTTAAACTTCTGCTCTTCTCCCAGCTCTGATCCATCTCCTTGCACTGTCCACAGGCACCCCTGACCAGAGAAGGAAATGCACCCCTTGAGTTAAGACCTTGGGATCTGGAATCAGACTGAACTGTGTTTGAATCCTGGTGCTGCTATTTGTTATCTGGGTAGTGCCCAGGGGTACATTATTGATCCTCTCATTTCTGTTTCCTCATCTGCAAAATGAGGATAGTTATCCTGCCATACAAGGTCATTATGAAGAGTACATGAAATTATCCACGTGAAGGCCAGACATTTGGAAAAGTTCTCTAGAAATGTTGAGCAAACAAGAAAAAGCCTTCACAGTAGTTCCTTGACAATATCATTCCATTTTATCTCTCCCAAGTGCTTCTCTTGACCAAATCAACCTCACCCCTTGCTTTGTCTCATTAATAACTGTTCTTTTTGCATCCTCGGTTCAAGCGTCAGTTATCTTCCCCATCTGATCTGGAGAGCACTCGCCTGGGCTCCTGTCACCTCATGACCCAGGACACTGTGTCTCTAGCTGCCAATGCCTCCGTCTGGGGCCACCACGTGTGAGGTGAAGGTCTGTGAGTGCTGAGATCATGTCTGGCTTACCTTCGCTTCTCAGCATCTGCTGCATGTGAAGTGCTCAAAAGTGTCTGTTGAGTCAAAGAAACAGCAGAGAATACTATGAATCTAAAACAGGGGGCCTGTGAGGAAGAGGAGTTGAAGCTTCCTGTCTCAGTTTGGGGTCTCCTGAAAGTAGGGCCTGAGGCAAGCGGCTGAGTGAAGGGAGTTGGTTCTGAAGGGGAGGGAGACAGGAAAAGAGGAAAAGGCAGTTATGAGGGCTTTATTGAGGGGGTTCCTACTGCAGGCAGCTGGGGCCAGTTCCACTGGGGCCCCTTGAGGAACTGTGTAGGAGTCTCAGAATTTCTGTGATGGGACAAGAGGCTGGGACATGTACCCCCCGACTCCCACCCCCCACCTCACCTCCCTGCATTCTGGGCTGCCCTATGTGTGGACCAAGTCAGCAGTAGGCAGGGGAGCCAGGTTGTGGCTGGCAGTGGAGGTGGGACCCACCATAGCTATCCTCCGGGATGGCTGAGGGGATCCAGGCCCCCAAAGCATTGGTGACATTTACTCATTTCCAGTTTGGGTTCCTTTGATGTCACCTCAGTCTTCATGTGGTGGGTGATCCTGTCTCTGCCCCAGTTTAGAGGAGCATAGTGGGATATGTTGACGCTTTCAAGTATCGAACTTAAGAAATGGAAGTGGCATCTTCTTTTTGGCCTAAAAATATTTCCCCCTTGGGAGTGATGTCTATGGATGCTGCCTCCAAGATGGCCTTGGCGTTCAGTACCTTTTGGCGTTCAGGTACTGGTATAATGTCCTCCCACACCAAGTCAGGGCTGACCTGTGTCATTCATGGAATACAGTGAAAGTGACAGTATGTGACTTCTAAGGGGAGGTCTTCGGGGTATTGCATCTTAGCCCCTTGGAGAGCTCACTCTGGGGGAAGCCATGGAGGCAGTCAGGCAGCTTCAAGAAGAAGACTTTGTGGAGAGAAACACGGTCCAGGCCAATAGCCAGCACCAACTTGCCAGCCCTGGGAAGTCCCCCTAAGATGGCAGCCCCAAGAACTACAGCCTAACTGAGCCCTTCCCAAGTTCCTGACCACAGGACCCAAGAGCACAGCCAATGGCTGTTTTCTGCCACTGTGCTTTGATGAGTAACCATAGTACTGGGACACAATGTCCTTCATGGGGGTCTTCAGCTTCTGCCTGAAGGGACATAGTTTCTCTTATGAGGTGTTGACAGGATGACTATGTCTCCACCTGGACTTTTCTGACCTCAGCAAGACACAGCATGAGGATTCCATGCGATCCCATCTTTTATAAAGGCTCAGAGGATAGCACGCACAGGTGGGCTGGTGAGGCAGCCCAGCATGGTGGCCTCCTCAAGCTACTTAAAGTGGGTAATTCATCAGTTAATGAGGTGGCGCTGTCAATCCAAGTGCTCAAATGAACAATGCACGTCCTAACCTGTAAGGGCTTGGACACGAGTCAGACTGGGAGTGAGGAAGAGGAGGACGCCAATGCTGCCCTGGCACGGTGCCATGGCCCAGAGGACAGACCCCATACTCCACACCCAAGATCCAGGTGTTAGGATGAACCTGGGCAGCTTGGAGCCAGTGTCAATGCTGAAGAGAAACCAGCTCAGTAGATGGACTTGGCAATGGGCAGCCTCAGCTCTAGAAGGCAGGTTCAATGTGGTCCCAGCTGCTGTCTGTAACAGACACACTGACTAGTTACCAGAGTGGGGCTCGTGGTCTCTACTAAAAGACCAGTTTTCTAAGACCAGGCCCTGGACCCCCAGACTAGTATAGGGATCCAGTTATCTGAAGTGATTTTCACTCATGTAAAGTGGCCCAGACAGTGCCTGACACCCTTAATAGGGGTTAACAATGAGGGTGATGAGGAGGAGGAGAGGAGTAAGAGGAGACTGGTCAGTGTAATAAGGTCAGCGAAGAAGGCCCCTCGGGCATCGAGCTGCCAAGGTGTGCTCCTGGGTACACAGCTCCTGGCCTGGATAACAAGAGCAGTCAGAGCTCTCACCTTCTGGTGGTTCAGCCAGTCCTTGGCCACTGGGACTGGCATCAGAGGAAGCCACATGTGTGAGGAGGCACCGAGAGATGCCATAACCCCCCCACCCCAGCTCTGGCTGCCCTTCTGGGAGGCAGAAGTGCATTCTGAGAGTACGCAGGACAAAGAGGAAAGGAGCCTGCAGTGGGCCTCCCAGGAAGGGCAGCCTCAGTATGAGGAGGCCGTGGGGGTGGAGGACAGACAGTGAGTAATACTTGTAGTACCTGGACCCCTGTAGAGGTCTCTTGGGGTAGGGAGGGGGGAGAACAGGAGGGGAGAGCTGACTTACATAGCCAGTGACGGGCAATTGACAAGTCTGCTCTTAAATCTTTGTTCTTTTTTTTTCAGTGGAAGGTCAGTATTTTATGTTGGAGAGCCCCAGGAAATCTTTCACTACACCAAAGAGGACAGATCTTGAGCTCTCCTTTCCAAAAGTGCTTTTTTTCCTTTCCCAGGGGTGGTGAATGGGGTTGGGCTGAGGCTCTTGGTGGCCACATGACCAGAAGCCTTTGTGGGAGCTGTTCCCAATCTGTGCAACTGCCTTGGCTGATGTTGGGGCAAGATGAGGAGGAAGAGGAGGGGGCTGTTGTCAGGTGAAGGCATCTCAGCAACAAGGTAGCTGGGGAGCACCCCACAACTCCAGCCAGGGCAACAGAGACAATGTGTCAGCTTTGGGGACAGGAGAAATAGCATCCCTGGCTTTGTGAATGTGTAGCTACGTGACAGTCATTCATGCCTTCATTTGGCAACTGTTTCTTGGCCTGCTGAAGACCTGGCATTGTGTTAGGCAATATGGACAATAACAGTAGCAGCATTTATGGACCCTTACTATGGGCCAGAGATTGTGCCGGGAGTTTTATGTTTACCAACTCATTTAAACATATGAAGCCAAACAAGCTGTGAGTTGCTCATAATCTAGATGGAGGGTTGGAGCAGAAAACAGGCAAGGACAATACAGTGTCTAATCCTTCAGGGTGAGCTCTATGGTACAAAAGTATTCCATAAAGTCCATGTGCTGGAAACTTACTCCCCAATACAACAGTGTTGGGAGACAGGGCCTAATAGGAAGTATCTAGGTCATGAGGGCCCCCTCCTCATGAATGGATTAATGCTACTATAAAAATGGCTTGAAGGAATTCTCCCTTGCTCTTCTGCTATGTGGAGACAGTGTCTCTCCACTCTGGAGCCCGTACCATTCAAGGTGCCATTGTCGGGGCGTAGTCGGGCCCCTTCTGTTACAACAGCACAAAATTGACTAAGACTTGGGGTTAAGGGTAAGGGAGCACTGGGGCAGAGAAGGGCCTTGACCCAGTCTAAGGGATTGTCCTATTCCAGGAAGGTGACAATTCCACTCCACCAAATTGTGACCAGGAGTGAACCAGGAAAAACAGGCAAGAGAGGATGGACACTGGTCTGGGGTCAAGGGGGAGCAGGTCCATTTGGAAGCTGCAGGTACCTGAATCTCTGTAGGCTTCTGATCTTTCATCTGGGAAATGGGCATAATAGTTACCCCATAGGGTTGTTATGAGGACTGAAAGGAGATAATGCATGCCTGCTGCCTGGCATGTGCTCTGACTCCACCTGGCCCAAAACAAGTGACATTCGAACCACCCTCACCCTTCCCAGATCTCCCCAGTCACCCACCCACCTTACCCATCCAGCACAAGTTACAGTCACTCTGTTACAGAGAATCATGTCCCTTTAAAAAATAACCACCCCTCGGAGCCATGGGTGTCTGGTATGACTGGTGGGGTCAGAATCCTTGTCCACCTGTCCACCAAGACAGCAGAGCTGAGTGCTACGAGTAGCCAGTTGAAAAGAACACTGAGCAAATAGTTGGAAAGACAGGACATTTTCTATCCATGTGACCTTGGATAAGTCCATCATCTCCCTGACTTTTTCTTTCTTTTGCTGACCAGGTTTGGTAAGGATTAAATGAACTAGCACATGTAATGCTGCCTGGAATGTAACACACTAGTTTTTGTCTTTCTCAGAATTTTTCTCATTATACTCACCAATATCTGCCTCACAAGTTTATTCAAAACAGCACTGGACCAGGAGTCAGGTATCTGAGTTACATGGGAAGGCATGAAAGCGCTGGGTGAGGAGAGAAAGCCAATGCCCACACAGGTACTCTTGGTTTCATGGCAAGAGCAGTGAGTAATAATGAGGCATTGATGCCATAAAAATGAAATGTCAGTAGCTTATTAAGAGCAAAGCACAACTGTATTTACATGATGTCTAATATAAGCAATGCTTAATGCAGCATAAGAGTCAATTATGGTTTATAGGGCTAGAGGCACAGGGGACCCCAGGTTGGCTGACCCATGGGGAGTTCCTGAACCACTGTAACTCTACCATATTACAGACTGTGATAATTTGTACTGTCTGTGTAGCTGGCTTCTGGCTTCTTAGACAGGGGCTGCTTCAGTTGTCTATAGCACATGTGCATTGGGGACCTATGAAGCAGGACCTGTGAATCAAGGAACACAGAGTTGAATATAACCTGCCTCTGCTTTCAAGGATTCATAGTCTAGCAGGAAAGAATGGGAATGAGGCAGTACAATACTGTAGGATTAAGAGGCAACCCCAAACTGCGAAGGGTCACAGAGAAAGAGCAACCTACTTGATATCCAGATGGAGCTATCAGAGATAGGTTCTTGTGGGAGACATGATTTATGATTTAATCTCAAAAGCCAATAAAGCCTCCTTTCAGTAAGCACCTGCTATGACCCAGGCTCTTCACTTTACATTATCTTGTTTGATCTCTATAACAATCCCGCAAGATACAGAAGTGGAAATGGTCCAAAGATGTTAATTTGCCTAAGGTCACAAAATTAAAGAGTAGAGAAGCTGGGGTTTGAACCTGCGTGTGTTCCATAATTATAGAAAAAAAGTCAATAAGAGCAGACCCAGAGATGACCCAGAGTTGGAATTGTCAGACAAGAACATTAAAGAAGCTATTAAATATATTTTCAAGGAGATAAAGAAAAGGTTGTAAACAGATGAGGAACCTCAGCAGAGAAATGGAAACAAAAAACCCTGCATTGTGATATTATCATATGTATGATGTATTATGACACAAAGTTCATGTGCAATTTAAAATAGTTGTAACTTTACATTGCATATGAATTTTATGTCTAACTTGTATATATATATATTTGGGTGTTTTATATCCATAATTCCTGGCTCTAAACTTCTGCAAGTCTCTTTCTTGTGGATGAAAAATATGGTAATAATACCACAAAGGATAAGAAGGTAACTATAATTATACTTTTACAATGTTCTTATCCTTAAGAAGTATGAAGAATAAAAGATGAAGTGGAATAAAATTGATTCTAAATAGATTGTGATAAGCTAAAGACATATATTAGAATCCCTAGAGTAACTAGAAAAATAATTTTAAAAGTATAGCTTAAAAATGCAACCCAGAAAATAAAATAGAATACTAAAAAAAAAGTAAAATAAAGCAGGAAAGCAAAATAGAAAAACAAAACACTGAGATTAATAGAAAAAAATTAGTAAAATTATAGGTTTAACCCCAACCACCATAATAATTATACCAAATGTAAATGGGTTAAATATTCCATTTAAGAAGCAGAGCTTGTAAGACTAGATAACAACAAGAGCCAACTATATTCTATCTACAAAAGATGCCCTTTGGGTGAGCCATTTCCACTACCCCTCTACTATTGACGCTTGTCTTGACTGTAGACCTTTTTCATGTCTTTCAGTAAACACTAAATACTCTTTTTTGGGGGGGTGGAGCCTGGGCTGGGTTTGAACCCACTACCTCCAGCATATGGGGCTGGTGCCCTACCCCTTTGAGCCACAGGTGCTGCCCAACACTAAATACTCTTAAAAAGAAAAGATGCTCTTTAACTATAAAGACACAGGTTAAAAATAAAAGGATAGTAAAAGATACATCATAAAAATACCACACAAAGGAAAGCTAATATGTGACTGTATTAATGTTAGACAAAGTAAACTTCACAAAAACCCCTATTATTAAGGTAAATGAGGGACATTTCATAATGATAAAGAGGTCTATTCAACAGAAAGATGAAACAATCATAAATGAGTAGTCATATATAAGACTTCCAAATGTATGAAGCAAAAATGGACAGGACTAAAAGAGAAATAGGAGGTCTAACAATTAAGTTTGTGAAGTTGGCACTGTGCCCTTATATTAGCAGCAATGTACATGTAACTCAGTAAGGAAACCTGATAAACTTGGTATATCAATGTCTCACAGCTGTGTTCATGTTGATGTATTGTGGTGTGTTGCTGAATGGTGTTCATTACTGTTGTTGCCTGTTTTTGCTGTCATGAGAATGCTGGAATTTGAATTATAGCAAGGAGTAAAACATTAAATTTCTTGTTAAATTTGGCAAGAATGGAAACAAAATCCAGAACATGTTAGTCCAAGTTTATGGGGATAATGCCATAAAGAAAATGGCACTGAACAAATGGATTAAATGTTTTTGTGAGGGTAGAGAATACATCACTGATGAAGAGAGGTCAGGGTGGCCAGTAACAAGCAGGACTGATAAAAGTGTTGCCAAGATTCATTGAATTGTAGATCAAAATCATCAACTGATGATGAGCAGCATAGCAGACCAAGTAAACATTGATAGTGAAACGGGAAAATCTTAACAGAAAATCCTGGCATAAGAAAGGTGTGGCTTTTGCATCACGACAATGCACCAGCTCTCATGGCACTGTCTGTGAGGGAGTTTTTAGCCAGTGAACAAATAACTGTATTGGAACACCCTCATTATTCACCTGATATGCCCCCCAGTGACTTTTTTCTTTACCCAAAGGTAAAGAAAATATTGAAGGGAAGACATTTTGATGACATTCAGGATAGCTCTATGGCCATTCCAGAAAAAGAGTTCCAAAATTGCTTTCAGGAGTAGACTAGGCACTGGTGTTGGTGGATACCTTCCCAGGAGGAGCACTTCAAAGGTGAGTGTAGGGATATTCAGCAATAAGGTATGTATCACTTTTTCTAGCATGAGTGCATGAACTTAATCGTCACTCCCTGTATCTATATCAGAGTTGGAGATTTTAATGCTTGAATCTTGATCATTCATATTATAGCTAGACACCAATCCATGGCACTCTGGGACCTGGGGAGTGCCCAATGCTACTCCTTGGGATGAACATGAAATGAACATAATAGTATTATGACCCAAAGATGTGCCAAGCACTATGCCAGGTCATCCCATTCAATTAATAGTGTTCTGTTTTCCACTGGGGGAAACAGCCCGAGAAAACAAAGCAACCTACCCCTGCTAGCAAGAGGTAGAGACTAGACAGGAACCAAAACGTGTCCTCTGAATTGTGTTCTTCCCACCTCTCATGATGCCTACCTCTCTTCAAAGGCCTCACAAAAGCACCTAGTGGTCATAGGGCAGGGATTTGTTAAGATTGTATAGGCAGAAACATTAAGTAACTAATGACCACTAATGACCAAAGTGGTCAGACTAGAAACCTTGCGGACAGCCGGGTTTGTTTTCCTTTTCAAAGGAATTTCTTGTCTTTATCTTGTTTCCTTCAGTGTCTTGGCCCAGGAATTACTGTGTGCCAGGCACTAAGGAGCCCAACTTGAGGAATTGGAGAGAATTTCCTATTGGAAGTGATACTCCTGTGGTCATCTCCTGGCCCTGCTCCTTATTGCTCCCTAATGCAAGTGTATTTTTTATTTTAATTTCTTCTATTTGAAATCTGGACATTTTCATTAGGAAGGTTCTATACAGATGGAACTACTGCTCCCAGCACCAGAGACCAAAATGCAGACCATAAAGTCCCCAGAGAAATTCCTTTTTAACCTATTATTACCCAGGAGATGCACTGCCATTCAAATGCTCATACCACATTCTTATACGCATAATCACTCACTCAGCAAACACCCAGGTGTGCCTGCATACACACACCTGGGTGTGTACTCACACACACACACACTCACACTCTCACTCATACGTTATGTGGAAATAGAGTCAAGATTTATTCCAGCTTCAGGAAGACCATGGGTTGGCTTGACTTCTACTCAACGAATTTTTGATGATGTCTTCACCAGCAGGAAAATCATGAATTATTTATCAAATGATTCAATAATTAATAAAAGTCATCACAGAAAGCTGAGCTGAGATATAACTCTGTACGTCGTTTCCTCACTGCCACCAGCATATCTATGTGTAGGTCTGTGTGTGGTAAGAAAGAGAGAGAGACACACAGGTGACAGCTTAAATGAATCCACCTATTTTGAACTAGCTTTAAAATGTGATGCTCATGTCCCTGACTCAGTTTACTAGCTTTTTGTTTCTTCATGCCATTGCAACTGTCAGGAAAATAAAGGGCCACAAAACCCCTCTCTACAAGCTCATTCCCCGAAGTGCTGTGTGAGATGTGCCATGGAGACTCTTTAAATATGCCACAAAGAATAATCTATAAGAGAAAAGACCAATAGCTAATAGGCTTATGAAAAATGGTTCCCTCCGTTAATCCAAGAAATGGAAAACCAATAAGCACAGCAACTAGATACTCCCCTTTGCTTTCAAATTAGGGAGGTTTTTAAAAATAATAATGTGACAGAGATCTGGTGCTGGTGCCTGGAAAGGAGAGCCCTTTCTTGGTTGCTGGAGTGTAAGTCCTAACTATTGTTTTGACTTGACGATGTGCTTTCCATATCTGTCACAAGTCTGTCAAATGTTCATATTGCTGAATCCACATCCACTTGCAGGACTTGAATCCAAAAACTAGTACTCAATGTCAAAAGGGTTGACATGCAAAGGTGTTCAGTGCAGTGTTACTTATAGGAGGAGCAGCTTGACTATAGGGGTGCAACTCAGTGCCTCTGCTTGCTGCCAAACCCTCCCACATTCCACTTTGTTCTCCAAGCTGACAATGTCACGCTTTTCCCTTGGTCCACGTGTTTTCTTTGCTTCCCTCTCTCTGCTTGTACCCCTGCTCCAGCCAAGAACCAAGTCATTCCTTCACTGTCCTGCCCTCAGAGCAACTAGCCAACCTACCCTGTGCCTGTACTCTTTGTCTTCCACCTTGTTACAGCTAAGACAGTGTCCCTGTCCTGTGCAGGGTTCCCTTCTTCTCGAGGTGGGAATGTAAAATCCCGCTACCATTGTGGAAAACAGTTTTGCAGTTCCTTAAAAAGTTCGACGCAGAATTCTGCATGACCCAGCAACTCCCCTGTTACATAAGAGAATTGAAAAGAAAGACTCAGACAAATACAGGACGGCCATAAAATTCACGTATAATTTAAAATAGTGCGTAATTTAAAATTGCACACAAAATTTATAGCCACCCTGTATAAGCACCAGGGTTTCAACTTCTCCACATCCTCACAAACACATCAAATGGTGTTTTTTATGCGTGATCTCATTTAGTCTCGTGTGACCTGATGAGGTAGACATTATTACCCCACCTTACAGAAGAGAAGTGAGGTTGGGAAAGGGAGGGACTTGCTCAAAGTCAAGCAACGAGAAGGGGCAGATTCCAACCCAAACCTATTAGGGTCCTAGAGCTCCTCTTAAACCATCCATCAGCCTGTCTCCCAAAGAAGCCCTAACACCTA
>CAUYON010152966.1:0-11604 GCA_963573935.1 Arctocebus calabarensis | reverse complement strand
CTCCCAGCACCATTTATTGAATAGGGATTCTTTCTCCCAGTGTATGTTCTTGTTTGGTTAATCATTGATCAGGTGGCTATAAGATGTTCATTTCATCTCCTGATTTTCTGTTCAGTTCCAGATGACTATGTCTCTATTTTTGTGCCAAAACCATGCAGTTTTGATCACTATGGCCTTGCAGTATACCCTAAATTCTGGTAGGCTGATGCCCCCAGCTTTGTTTTTATTGCTAAGAATTGCCTTAGCTCTACGGGTTTTTTTCTGGTCCCATACAAAAGGAAGGATTATTGCTCATTGTCGCTAATTATCAGAGAAATGCAAATCAAAACTACCCTGAGATATCACCTAACCCCAGTGAGAATGTCTCACATCACAAAATCCCAAAACTGCAAATGCTGGCATGGCTATGGAGAGAAGCAAACACTTTTATATTGCTGGCGGGACTTCAAAGTAATACAACCTTTTTGGAAGGAAGTATGGGAATCCTCAAAAAACTCAAACTAGACCTCCCAATTTGATCCTCCAATCCCATTACTGAGCATCTACCCAGAAGGAAAAAATCATTTTATTGTAAGAACATTTGCACTAAACTGTTTATCACAGCTCAATTTACAGTTGCCAACATGTGGAAACCATCTAAATGCCCTCTAACCCAGGAATGGATTAACAAGTTGTGGTATATGTATACCATGGAATACTATTCAACCACTTAAAAAGATAGAGACTATATCTTTTGCATTAACCTGGATGGAAGTGGAACACATTATTCTTAGTAAAGCATCACAAGAATGGAGAAGCAAGAATCCTATGTACTCAATTCTGATATGAGGACAATTGATAACCTAGTACACAGTGAGGAGTTGGGGAAGGGAGGTACAGGGAGAGGGAGTGAGGGAGGGGCGTGGGAAGGTCACAGGGTGTGACACACCTTTGGAGACAGGACACAATTATAAGAGGGACTTTATCTAACAAATGCAATCAGCATAACCTGGTTCTTTGTACCCTCAATGAATCCCCAACAAAAAAATAAATTAAAATAAAATAAAATAAAATTTATAAGGATAGGCAAAGGAACTAGAATAGCTAAAACAACATTTTTTAAAATAAATAATAAAATAGGATAAATTATTCTACTTGATTTCAAGACTTATTATATACCTGCAGTATCCAAGTCTGCATGGTATTTGTGGCAGGATGGACACCTAGATCAATGTATTAGACTACAGAAGCCAGAAAGACTCACCTGTACAACAGCCACTTTTTGACAAAGGTGCAAAAGCAATACAATGGAGAGAAAAATCTTTTGAACAAATGATGCTGGAGCAATTGGGCATCCATAGGCAAAACAAAAAAATCTTAGTTTAAACCTCCTAACTTACACAAAAATTAACTTAATATGGATCATAGACTCCAATGTAAAACATAAAACTGTAAAACTTTTAGAAGAAATTAAATAACACAATATATGTATCAAAAGAGATAAGTAAAATATACTAACAATACCAAATACTAGCAAGGATGTGAAGAAACCATCTCATACACTGATCATGGGAATTTAAAATGTTATAGTAATTCTGGAAAACCGTTTAGCAGTTTAAAATAATAAAAAAAAGACACTAAACGTATGTTTACGATACAACCCAACAACCTCATGCCTGAGCATGTGTCCCAGAGCAATCAAAATTTATGTCCACTTATGCATGCTTTGTTTATGGTAACTTTGTAACAGACCAAAACTAGAAACAATCAACATGTTGTGGTTAAAGAAACTGTGGTATATCCATATCATGAAATAATGGATTTCAGATAAACATCAAATAATTGTTTAGTACAGTATGTCCTAAATATTGCATGAGACTTACAAAGAAATTTTCTACTGTTTATCTTATATTTAAACTTAACTAGGTACCATGTATTTTTATGTGTTAACTCTAATAGCTTTAGCTTTTGACCATTCAAACTGACATAGTCCCCCTTTCCTCAGCCACCAGCAGCTGGTTCACATCCCAGGTGGCTGAGGCAGCAGCAGTGGAGTGGTCCAGGAGTATGCTCTCCAGTGGTTTGGAGGTAAAACTCCTGGGAACAAATCATGCTGGCTCTTTAGCTTACCAGCGCTAGTCAGGGAAAATCTAACACTGTTAGGCCTCAGTTTCCTCATCTGTAAAATGGGGAGAAGAAGGGAAGTTAAATGGGTCCTTCTACATGAAAGACCATTCGAACTGCCACACACATCACAGTACATCACTCTATAAGGTTAGCCTGCTGCCCTGGGCTCAGCAGAAAGGGGACAATGGAATATGTTGCAGCATGAGATAGGCCTGACATACCTAGTTTGACTTCAGGCTTTTCTCAACCAACAGCACCACTGAGAGTCTGTTGCCATACTGTTGATATCAGTCAGCAATTGCCATAACAATGCTGTGTAACAAACAAGCCTAGAACATAGTGGCTTGCCTCAGCCAACATTTATTCTCATGGACAGGTCTGCAAGTCAGCTAATCTAAGATGGGCTCAGATGTGAGATTCTTTTTTAGGCCTTAGGACAGCAAGGTTAAGATCCCGACTTCAGGTCAGGTAGAGGTTTGGATCTATCCCATCTGTGTGTGGTGGGGTGGGATTGGGGGGCACACCCTGAGTATCACAGCTACCCAGAGCACATGTTCTCTAAGCAGATCTCTGGAGTATGTTTCAGGCCACTACTTGCTCATGTCTAATGTTCCCTTGCAACATAAAGGACAAACAACACAGAGGGTAAAGAAATGTGCCTCACCGCAGCAGATAGGAGTGGGAAGTGAAAGTTTGCTCATCAATACCCATCTTGATGTGGTTTGAGCTTTGGGTTAAACAGTGTAACTGTACCTACACAGGTTGATACTGACATTGTCTTGGTCTCTTCATCAAGTCTCAGGCTGGGGAGAGATGAGCCTGATTCCCTGGGCTGGCTGAGAGCTGGGGAAATTCCCAGAGTCCCCTTAGATTGGCACTGCCTGCTTCCTAGGAAACTGCTTGTCCTCCAGCCAGCTTCCTGAAGCTGAAGCCCAGGATGGTCACCTACCTGAGGTTTTCTTCACATGCAGAACATCTTCTATCTACCCTTTCAGGTCCCTAGTCACACCCCACCTTCTGCCATCTTGCCATTTCCTACTCACCTGAGTAGTAGGATCTGTCCCCCTCAGCTCCCACCCAGCACCCTCTCCTCATCCAACAGAGCAGGAGAGACACTGTGTTATATAAATTCTATTTCCTGCTCTGGTCTCCCTGCAGACTCAGAGCTCCCAGACCCTGATGATCCCCCTACTTCTCCATTCATCCTACTTCTCCGTTCATAAAGGGGCCGAGTTAAGTGCCTCCTGCACAGCCCAGAGTAGGGCTATGTGAAGGGTGGATAAGTAAATAAAGGGTAGCTGAATAAATGGCTCTAGGAAGGAATTGGCCTCTCAGCAGGACTGTAGAGCCTCAAATCTGGTACTTTTCAAAGCTGTTTCTTTCTATATTGTCCTGGAGGTTTCTTCCCAAGGGGACCTGGCTTTTAAATAATTGCTTGTAGTATAACAATCCTGTTTTATAGCTTTGAGATGGGGGTCTAATTTCCCTCTATTGAAAGGGGTATGTCATCTCTGGGAAATCAGTGATTTATTGAGTGACTAAGGACTGTTTCTGTCCCTAATAGAAACCAGTCCAGAAAGGCTACTTGCCGAAGGTGAGGAAGGAACATGACCAGCTACTTCTGAATAGGAAATTAATTTCAACACCCCTAGTGTGCCCTTGCTAATTTGGAGCTGGGTTCATCCTGATGATCTCACTCAGATGATGGCCTCCTCAGAACACCCCGTCCAAGCACCTTTTTTAATGAACTTGTATTTGTAGCTCCTTTGTGAGCCCCTGAGGCTCTTAGAACTCAAATTCAATATGAAATCAAAATTGGGAGCATTCATTCCACAATCAAAGAAAACCTACTAAATGGAGCATGAATGGCTGTTAATTATCTTTTCCTAATTTTTCATTCCTTGTAGGATTGCTGGTGTCACAATCAGATAAGGGGTGGCAAGCACCAAAGCTTAAGAAAAAAGTAATAGAAGAAAAAACATGAAATTAAGAAAATTCCCTCAATTAACTTTTTGTGCACATTAGAGAAAGGCTGTCATTACATGTATAAGTCATTATTGGATTCTGGCAGCAGCACATTCCAGCCAAGTTTACGTCAGTCTTGTCCAGCTGAAGCCAGTTTGAAAAGTCACGGCATTCTAGAAAGAGCTGGCTTTGCACTCAGACAAAGCTGAATTCAGATCCTCCAGTGTCTCTGCCCTTCTCTCTGTGTGATCTTGCACAAGTAGGCAGCCGCAGCCTCTATGTGCTTATCTGTGAAATGGGAATAATGAAAAATACTTTATAGAGCTTCTACAAGATTAAGTGAAAGAAACATTTGTAAATGGTGCCATGTATTTCCAACAAATGACAGTCCCTTCCCCTTCCCTATTCAGCTGGTGTGGCACCGCCAATTTAGGGACAGGGTTACTTGTTACTGATTTAAACAACAGACCGGGTGCCCCAAAGGAAGGTTGCCTGGTTGGTTGATGACTTTTTTCCCTTTTATAAGACATTATCTCCATTATCTTCTTATTCCTTCACCAAACATTTGTGAGTCCCTTGAGAAAGGAGCTGGTGGTAGTGAAAGATTAAAAACCAGGCTAGCCCCTGGAAGTTTAGCCTGGTTTGTATTTTGCTTTTTTTCCCTATGACTTATTTCCAAATCACCCCAGATATTTGGGTTGGTTTGCGTGCCTTGTGGCGGCGACACCGGCCGACGTCTGTATTCCCATGCTGTGTAAGCTGCAAGGATGGACCCCACAGGTTTCCATCCCACCTGCGTCCCAGAACCTGACAGACCACCAGGAGGGCCCTTCACAGTGACCGCTGACCACTGTCCTGCATTCAGTAAGCATGTTTTTCTTGCCACCTCTAATGCCACGTTGTTTCCTCTTCCTTAAGGCACAAGTCAGAAAATAGACTGAGACAGGACACGGTGCATCGGATGGGCTTTTTTCCTCCTTCATTTCATCAGGCAGGAAACTAATAGAATGGCTTCCTCTGGGCACCGTTTCCCTCATGAACAAGCAAAGGGAAATGGCAATATGTGGAAAGAGCCGTGCAGGGCTAGAGGATTTATAAGAAAGTATAAACAGACTGCACTGTGCAGCCCAAAGGCAAGTCAGGCGAATTGGAAGCCTGGTCACCGAAGAGATATGAGGTGCTTCCTTATTTGTTATTACCAATTTCTCTGTTTTTGTTCCCTATGGAGAAATCTGTCTCCCACAGATGTTTATAGTCCAGCTCCCAGAGAGAAAGGCCCCTTCCTCACTGCTCAGAAATTTTCTTCTGCTGACAGAACAGAGTGGAGGCACCGACCTGTCCACGGGGGCGGCGGGGTTGCGGGGGGCTTCTAGAAGGAGGGGTGGCTTCCAGTTTTCCTTTTGGAAAGATAAATTCTCAGCAGAGATATTTTCTTATCTGTTCTATTCACTTTTAAAGAAATGTGGCTGCCAAGGTTGGCATGTTTTTTTAAAATGTTGGTAACCCCGCCCCCCACTGGGGATGACCAGAAGTGATTACATCCAGGAAGTCCCCCCACCACCTGCACTGCCCTGCCCCTCTACTGAGTGAGCGATAGCCCATGCCCGCAGGTCAGCCACCCTAGGAGCACCTGTTCCTTGGCTCAGCATTTTCCTCCTAAAGTCACTCTGCTCACATATTGAACACCCAATGGGGACCAGGATAGTGCCAGCTCTCTGCAGACAATATTCAGAGGTCCACTTGCCAGCCCCAAGGAGCTCAGACTTTTGAAAGGATCGACGAAAAGTAAACAGATTCAGAGCTGTATGGAAGGCTTTCTTTGACGGGGCCCTAAGCGTTGCCAAGATAGATGGGGTTTAGGACCTGTGACCACAAAAGAGGGCACCTTGCTTGGCATTTGAGAAAACAGCAGAAACAAAAAAATCGTATGCTCCCCAGAAGTAGGCATAAGACCCTCTCGTAAGTGTTGCCCTTCCTTTATGTGGTGCCAAAGAACATACTTATCTCTGGAGACACAGGGCCACAGAGAGGACGCTGGACAAATACACTTGCTTATCTCCCCCGGTTTATTACCACCAGGTCAGACCACTTGGTCCACTCCTGTTTCTCCACGACTGTCCAGTCTTCATCAAACCTAGCATACAAATACAGTTTGACCATTTCCTTGTGAAGGCTCTCGTGCCACGTGAAACTTACATTAAACACATTCGTGTGCTTCCCCCTTGTTACCCTGTCTTCTGTTATAAGGGCCTTAGCTCTGCACCTAGGACAGGTGCGAAGGAGACCTCTGTGCCGGGCCAGGGTGTGGGAAGGCAGAATCCAGCAGATTGCAGAGTGGCTGAGAGTGGAGGGTAGACAGCATATTTTCAGTAGGGATGAGGATGTCTGCAAAGCTCAGGGCTGTGAGAGAGCACACCAGGCCGTAGCAGAGGACCTGACTAGGCTGGAGGTTCTGATGGGGGTCAGGGGAGGGGCAGGCCCAACCTCATGCCTTAAGTGAAGGGCCTGATCCTTGACCTTGAAGGCAATAGGGTTCATCCAGAGTACCTTGCATATTTGGGTTTGGGGGGGGGGGTTGTTTGTTTGTTTGTTTTTAATACCTTATCATGGAAATGTTAAAACACACACAAAAGTAGAACAGTGTAACCAACCTCCTCATACCTGTCATCCAGGTTCAGCAGTTCCCAGCACATGGCCATTCTCCTCTCATTTCTATTCTTCCATTTCTCCCCTCCCCCAGCAGGCTTATTTTAATTATATCAATTCCTAGACATCAAATCATTTCACTTGTCAAGAGTTCAGGATGTGACTCAGAGAGAAAAATACTCTCTTTAAACACAGCACAATCTCATTATTACACCTGAAAAATGAATAATTCCATAATTTCGTCTAATAATCAGCCGGTTTTCACATTTCACCACTGGGCTCAGAAATGCTTTTTACAGTAGTGTGTTGGATACAGATAAGACATACACATGGCACTGGCTGCCGGGTCTCTCAAGTCTTATTAAATCAGTAATAATCCTCTCTCTCTCTCTCTCTCTTTGGTTTGAGCCCCCCTGGGGAGCATGGACTGAGAGAGGGCCCAATGACTCAGCATCCTGGTGGGAAACAAAGGTCGCATAAGGACCAGGCAGCAAAGGTGGAAAGGAAGTCCAGGCCTAAGGAGTAAGATGTCGAGGTGGAACTGGAGCCACCAGCACTGCTCGGAGGGAGGGAGAGGGTGACGGAGCGGAGGAGTCAGTGATGGCACCCAGCTTTCTGGCTTAAGCAGTTGGGGTGCAGGGTGTTATTAAGCAGAAGGAGGGAGTTGGAGGAGGGGACGGGCGAGGTATGACTAGGATACAGATTTGTTTATTTAAACAAAGACTGAAATGAACCATACATCCACGCACGCACAGAGTGACCTCGACAAAAGGGAAGCTTGTTATTTCCACGTAGACAATAAAGTGTGAGCAGTACACAATGAGCACGGTGGCTCGGTGGTAAGAGGGAGCCAGCACCTTCCAGAATCCTCCCTGATTCTGCCACCTGTTGGTCCAAGCCCATGACCGGCCACCAAGGCCACATGCCCCAGTGAAATGGAAGGAAAGCATGCCTCTTCTTTTTCTGGTTGTGACCTACAAGTCACTCACATACTTTTAGCAAGGACTTGTCCCAGTGGCCATACCTGGCTGCAGGGAAGTTGGGAAATGTTGTCTTACGTCCAGCTGAGATTTGGGGGTTCTGCTGCAAAAGGAAAGGAAGAGAGGGGGTGGGTCAGGGAGCCTGCAGCAGCCAGGGCAGTGGGCACTTTGAGTTTCAGGTGCCCATGGTAAGTCCCAGTGGGCATGAGTACAGCCCAGAACAGAGGGTTCAGGTGGAAGTCACTGAGCAATCGTGACTCCATCAGGAAGCCATAAGGGGCACGATCCAGGGAGGAATGCCACGGGCCTGGGAGGTGGGAAGTGAATGTTGTGTGGCTTTTGTGGGACCAGTTGGTGGAAAGGAAGGCTGATGCTGATCATTTAAGAGCTTCTATCATGATCTAAAAGACTTTTCAGAGGAAACGTCCACTTAGCAACTGAGAGGATGAAAAGGCAAAGGAAGAGTCCCAGGTGACTCCAAATACCAAGCCTAGTGCCTGGGCAGGTGAAGATGCAAGGTCACAGAAACAGAAAAAGGACAATGCTCAGCTGTAGATATTTTAATATGAGGTGCCAAGAGCCATCAGGTGGCCATAGGATGGAGTGTGGTAAAGAGCTCAGGCTCGGTGTCAGAGTTCAGAGTTCAAATATAGGTTCTGCTCAAATATAGGTTCAGCCATGTGACCTTGAACAAGCATTTAACATCTCAGCACTTCAGCGTCCTCATGCGTAAAATGGGAATGAGATGCCTTTAAGACATGCACAGAGTAGGGGCTTGATATGTTTATGATTTTTATTACAAGGGCTAATAGCAATTGGTGTGTCATTAGCAGTTGGAGATATAAGCCAGAAACTCCAGGGAGGGGTTAGGGAGGCCTCCCCTGACCAGCACCACTGGCTGTTGTCCCTGCACTGCAGATACCACTTCCACTGTCCTCACCAACCACATGTGAGCCAGCCCCAGGCAGAACGCAGCCCTGATGGCCAGCCCCACGCAGAGCAGATGCTCAGTCATTCTTCGTTCTTTGAAGGAATCGGGTAGGGGAGGAAATTTTGCTGTGGGAGGTGGGGTGCAAATATTTGCGTGCCAAACAGTCCTTGATATGGAACAAAACATTATGATGAAGTTAAAGGGAGAAGCGAGGGTTAATCCTGAGGCTTTCACTAAGAAGGAAGCTTTGAAATGTGGTCAGTCCGGCAGACCTGATCACATAAACAAGTGAAAAATGAACAGCCAACGTCGGCAATGGCGACATTGGGTGTTCATTTTGAGGTCTGCTGGCCACCTCGCTGGTGCATATCCAAGAAGCCTCATGGGGACATCCAATAACTCTGAGTGCTTATTTATTTGCAAAAGGCTGCCAAGTGTTTTATGGACATAATAAATGACTCTCAGGGCAGAGAAATAACCTCACCTCTCCTTCAAGAAGGAAGAAGGCACTGTTGGGCACTCAGCAGCCTTGTTCAAATAATCCATCATTGTCAAGGCAAGTACGGAAGCTCCAGTGCTCAGCTCCACAGTTGTGTATAAAAGTCTTTACATCTACCATGGAATGAGAGCAGGAAGGGCTCTTACAGACTGCTGTGGACTGAATGTTGGTGTCTCTCCCCACATTCATATTATTGAAACCTATCCCTTAAGGTGATAGCTTAGGGCGTGGGGTCTTGGGGGTGATTAGGTCATGAAGGTAGAATCCTCACAAATTGGATTAGTGCCCTTATAAAAAAAGGACCCCAGAGAGCTCTCTTTCTGCCACATGACAATGCAAAGAAAAGGTGGCCATCTGCAGCCAGAACCTGACCATTCTAGCACCCTGGTCTCAGACTTCCAGCCTCCAGGAGGGAAATAGATTGCTGTTGTTTATGAACTCCCACTCCATGCTACTTTGTTATAGCAGCACAAACTGACTAAGACAGAGGCCATCCACTCCGACTGCATGTCCCCCTCTTAATGATAGGGAAAATGAGGACTTGAAGGCCCTAGGTGAGTCAGAGAATGAGTGCTACTGAGCTCCTACTATGTGCCTGGCACAGTGCTAGCTGCACCCCCCACCCCCATGGCCTTCATTAAAGCCTCATAAATATTTCCTGTAGCTTGCTGGAGACATTAATCTGTATATCTATCTTAGTGGAGGCCAATGTGCCCAAACCCCATGTCCATGCACAACTGCTATAGCAATCAAGAGGGGTGAGGTTATGTGGCAGTGACAACCCCGGGGAGTGCCAAAGGGTTGTTATAGACTGTACTTCATGTCCACCATGGATTCTCCCAGCTCTTCTCTTCACATTTGCGTAGGCATGAATGAGGGGCCCAGACTGGGAGGTGCCACCTCCAAGTGTCAAAAGAGGAGAAGGAAGAGAGTGAGAGAGTGGCTTACTCTGGCCCTCAACATCAGCCCAGAAGTGCACCCCCATTTCACTGGCCAGTGCAAGTAAGTTGCCACACCCAGCCTCAAGGGGACTGAGAGGCCAACTCATGGCTGGGAAACCCACAGGAAACATCTGGTGGGTAACACCAATGGTCTTCTCACTGTCCTCAAGGGAAGTGCTGAGGTGGCCCCCAAATGGCAGAGTCTCTCACCTCTCTCCCTGTCACTTTTCCTGCTTTCCCAGGCTGCCTTTCTCTACATGGCTAAGAAAAAACCCTAAATCTTCATTTCCCCCCCCCAAGGGCAACTGCATGTATATGTAGGCCAACATTTACAGACCTTAGACCTGAAAAATGAATCTACAAAGAGAATTAAAATTAAAGCCTACAAGGTGTAATAAAATGGACTTTGGGTTTCCCCAGATCCTTCACATCAATGTTTATTTCCTACATGATGCTAGAAAGATCTTTTCTCGTCCCTCACTCCCCCTTTTCCTCCCTCCTTTCTTCCCTTACTTTGTTCCACATTTTTCCTCTAACCTGCATGCAAAACTTTTACATTACTTTAACTTAAAATTAATTCACAAAGTAAAAGGACTTCCTAAATAGCATTTGACAAATTTTGTGTGTGGGTGTGTTATTTTGCAAATATTTTTAACACACACAAATGTAGAACGAATATTGTGGATGTTTTAAAACACGTCTGCAGATCCTTTGACACATCTCAAATCAAGAAGTAGACTCTGTGTCCCTCTCTCCTCATAGCTGGGTAGGCCTTTGTGTCTGCCTCGGCCACAGAACGTGATGGAAATAAGGCTGCATGAGACTCTGAGAAGGAGCATAGAGTCTGCTTGATGCCTTCTCTCCAGGGACACCCACCATGGCAGCACTGGGCAACCAAGTAAGGGGCCTGAAGAGCTAACACACTGGACAGTCACATACACAGGAGCCCCAGGAGCCCCAGCTGTTGGAGTCTTCCCACCCAACGTGCCAGACACGTGCATGAGCGAGCCTTGTGCCTATTCCAGCCCAGCCACCACCTGACAACTGTCACTGCCTGAGAGACTGTCTTAGCCCATTCCAGCTGTTATACAAATCATCAGACTGGTGGCAGGAGGTGCTTACACACAAAGAAAATTTGTTTCTCACAGTTCTGGAGACTGGAACAAACCTTTCCAACACCTTGATTTCAAATTTCTAGTCTCCAGACTGTGAGAGTCTAAATTTCTGTTGTTTGAAGACACTCAGTTTTTGGAAACTTGTTACAGCATCCTTAAGAAACGAACATGCCCTTCAAGAAGACTTCTATTTTACAGTGAAGATTTGGTAGGTTCCCTACCTCTCATCCTTCTCAAGAGTTTTAGAGTTTCTAGTGCCATGTGGAATTAGTATTTTGTATGAAATAAATGTGGAAGAATGACATTGTGATTTCTTTTCAACCTAAGGTCCTGTGTAAGCTGTTGTTGCCTGAACCCAGACAAGAGAACTCAGTCCCCAACAGATGTTGTATTACCCCCCATTTTAGCCAGCCAGGGTGAG
>CAUYON010152959.1:0-46266 GCA_963573935.1 Arctocebus calabarensis | reverse complement strand
ATGAGCTCTGATTTTTATTTTATTTTATTTTATTTTTTTTGTAGAGACAGAGTCTCACTTTATCGCCCTGGGTAGAGTGCCGTGGCGTCGCACTGCTCACAGCAACCTCCAGCTCTTGGGCTTAAGCGATTCTCTTGCCTCAGCCTCCCTAGTAGCTGGAACTACAGGCGCCTGCCACAGCGCCCGGCTATTTTTTTGTTTTGCAGTTCGGTCGAGGCCGGGCTTGAACCCGCCACCTTCGGTATATGGGACTGGTGCCCTACTCGCTGAGCCACAGGAGCCGCCCGAGCTCTGATTTTTAAAAGTGTTTGTGTAAAATATGAAAGGAGGGCCTTAGTCAAGAACACATGCTTTGGAGTTAATTAGACCTAGGTTTGAATCAGATCTTAGCCATCTATTTGTTCTTTACTTGTCAAATTAGTAAATGATTCTGGGACTCAGAATCAAGGTCCACAAAAGGTTAGATCTATACTATTTTCCTCTTAGTTGTAAAGATGAAATGTGATAGCATATATAGTGCTCTGCCACTGTGCTTTCTTATTACCTTCATGTTAAAGAACGAGTGGGAAGTCAACTTCTACTGACTGATAAAAACTGTAAAAGAAAAAACCCAGCCATTTGAAGTCTCTGGAAATAGTCCTAAGAGGAAACAGAAATGAAGAAACAGGAGGGTCTATGATGTTTTGAACCAGTACTGTTTTCTTACTCCCCTTTCCTAGCTCAGCAAGAGAGAAATTCCAGTCTAGCTGTGGCCAAGACACAGGGCTTCCTCCTATAAAAAGACAAAATTATGACACATTTAGTTCGATGATGGCTTGACTTTTTTCGTTGTGGTTTTGTTTTTGATTTTTGAGACAGAGTCTCACTCTTTTCATCTTGGGTAGATTGCCCTGGTGTTACAGCTCACAGCAACCTCAAACTCTTGGGCTTAAGAGATCCTCTTGTCTCAACCTTCCAAGTAGTTAGGACTACAGGTGCCAACCTCAAGGCCTGGCTGGTTTTTCTGTTTTTAGTAGAGACAGGATCTCACTCTTCCTCAGGCTGGTCTTGAACTCCTAAGCTCAAGTAAGCCACCTGCCTCAGCCTCCCAGAGTGCCAGTACTACAGGTGTGAGCCACCATGCCTGGCTTTTTTTGTGTGTTATGTTATTTATTTATTTTTTTAAATGTGAAAAATAAACATTTATTACAAAAATTAATTTTAACTTTTTTTTTTTTTTGAGACAGAGCCTCGAGCTGTCACCCTGGCTAGAGTGCTATGGCATCACAGCTCACAGCAACCTCCAATTCCTGGGCTCAAGCTAGTCTGCCTCTGCCTCCCAAGTAGCTGGGACTACAGGCGCCCGCCACAACACCCGGCCATTTTTTGGTTGCAGCCACCATTGTTGTTTGGCGGACCCGGGCTGGATTCGAACCCGCCAGCTCAGGTGTACGTGGTTGTCGCCTTAGCCCATTGAGCCACAGGCGCCGAGCCTAATTTTGGCATTCTAAAATGAAAGCATACAAGGTGTTTTCCATTTATTTTATTTTTTTAAGAAAAGGCGTCTCACTGTGTTGCTCAGGCTAGACGAACTCCTGGGATCAAAGGATTCTCAAGCTCTGAGTAGCTGGGACCATAGGCTGCATCACTGCATGCAGCTTCAGTTGGCTTTATTTGGGATTCTAGAATTGGGCAACACTTGGGCGGTGCTTGTGGCTTATCAAGTAGGGCGCCGGCCCCATGTACTGAAGGTGGCGGGTTCAAACTCAGCCTCAGCAGAACTGCAAAACAGAAAAATAGCCAGGTGTTGTGGCGGGCGCCTGTAGTCCCAGCTACTCGGGAGGCTGAGGCAAGAGAATTGCCTAAGCCCAGGAGTTGGAGTTTGCTGTGAGCTGTGTGATACAACGGCAAAAAACAAAAAAGAAGAATTGGGCAACACTTCATTCCATAAAATAGAGTAAGTGTTCAAATGAGCCAAACAAAAGAGGTTGGCTTTATAGACAGAAAAACTGAAGACAGCTGAGTCAAAGAACAAAGAATGTATTAGTTACTTTTAAATAGAGTAATTTTTTTTTCTCTGTAAATATTAATGCAGAGGAGACTTCATTATCATCCCAATTAAAGATTTTAAACTGACTTGTTTGGGAAACTGGTTATCTCTTTCTCCTAATTTCTCAGAAAGTCACATAAAAACTTAGTTTGGGTTTGGAACTTAAGCATGAATGACTCCATTTTGATTTTTAGTGGGGTCTGCTTGGGCCTAGTGCAGAAGCTTATTCTAAAACAATGGTCTCTTATAATTTTCATTTGTCATCTCCCCCCTCTTGGACAGGCAACTTTTTGTCAGAAGAGCAGGGCATCAGTATTTCATATACTGCCCACTGTTGCCTGTTGCTGAGGCTAAACTCCGAGAGGATTACAGTTGAGAGGTGGTGCGCCCTTATCTTGTCTTGCCCCCACTTGTGGTATTTGATGGTGGCATGCTGAAAAATACTGGGATTCAGATACCTCTTGCTTTAATTTAGATCAAAAGATAGTGGTTGCATGCCAGCAGAGGCAAACTGAGAGGACCCCATGCTGATGTCTTTCCCTCCTTTCCTGCACTGAACTGTCACCTTTCGGGGGAGGGTCACTTGGAGAAAAATTTGTCATTGTTCCCACACCCAGTTCCAGAGCCCTGACCCTGAGAATTTGCCTGAAGGGTAAACTAGACCATAAAACAGATAGCTCTTAATTTCTTTGTGATAGTATGAACTTCATTTGCAACAGATAGTGAAGAGATTCAAGCCTGACTGTACTCTGAAGAACAGTGGAGGTTGGTAAAAAGTATTTAAGAGGAGATTCTCGACACTGGCAAATCTGTAGGCCTGCTAGTACGTTGAAGAGAAACAGTGAATGTCATCTGAGAAGAGCTTTCTAGAGGTCAGAAGAAAAATAAAACACGATCTGGGAAACTGTTCCTTCAAAGGAACCAGAATTTGATTGTGTTGTTTGTAGACCTGGGGCGGTGTTAAAAACAGTGGAGCAATCAGTGAGCGATTAGAGGTGTTTAACAGCTGGGTGTAGTTAATAAAGGAGAGGAAGAAAGTCTTATGAACCCACTGTGATCCCTGGGCAACTATAGACATACCAAAGTTGTTTTTCCCACAAAAATTAACATCAGAGGCGGAAAATTGTGTGTATGGAGGAATAAACTTCACTTGAAGAACTGAGCCAGTCATTAAACGAATTAACAAGCAAATACCAAACCCCCAGAAGGGGAGGAGGAGTGAAGTGTCCCAGTACCCAGTACCCAGAAGTGCAATATTATTAATATCTAGATTCCAACAGTAGCTCAAAAAACCACAAGGCATGCAAAGAAAGAGGAAAGTATGAACCACATATAGGACAAGCAGCAGGCCAACTGCCTATCAGAGACACTAGATAACAGATTTATCAGGGAAAAGAAAAAAACTAAAGAGCCATTATAAACATGTTCACAGAAATAAAGGAACGCAAAGCAGTAAAGGAAAGGATGATTTCAAGTAAGAGAATACCAACAAGGGAGTGTTATAAAAAAGAACCAAATAAAAATTATGGCATTAAAATGTAAAATTACTGAAATCAAAAAATGCTTAAGAGAGGTCAAACCAATGATATGAATTAGCAAAAGAAAGAAAGCAAATTTGAAGATTGTTTCATAGAGATTATGCAAGCTGAGGAAAAGAGATAGAAAAGAATGAAGAAAAGAAAACAGAAATGTGAGACATAATCAATTGCTCCAGCATTAATACAATGGAGGTATCAGGACAAAAGGACAAAGGAAAAGGAGCAAAACAATTACACAAAAAATACTGCCTGTAAAATATCACAAATAGGGTGGCGCCTGTGGCTCAGTGAGTAGGGCGCTGGCCCCATATCCTGAGGATAGTCGGTTCAAACCCGCCCCAGCCAAACTGCAACCAAAAAAATACCTGGGCGCTGTGGCAGGTACCTATAGTCCCAGCTACTCAGGAGGCTGAGGCAAGAGAATCGCCTGAGCCCAAGAGTTGCAGGTTGCTGTGAGCTGTGACAGCACAGCACTCTACCGACGGTGAGAAAGTAAGACTCTGTCTCTTAAAAAAAAAAATTACAAATTTATTGATAAACAATAACCTAAATGTTCAGGCAGTTCAGCGAAATCTAAATAGGATAAATAGGTTAGGCTAATGCTGGTAATCCTAATACTCTGGGAGGCTACGGTGGGAGGATCCCTTGAGCTCAGGAGTTTGAGACCAGCCTGAATAAGAGTAAGACTCTCGAGACCCTGTCTCTACTAAAAAGAGAAAAAAATTAGCTCGATGTTGTGGCTGGCGCCTGTAGTCCCAGCTACTCAAGAAGCTGAGGCAGGAGGTTAACTTAAGCCCAGGAGTTTGAGGTTTCTGTGAGCTAGACTGATGCCATGATACTCTAGCCCAGGCAACAGAGTGAGACGCTTCCTCAAAAGAAAAAAAAAAATGAGAGACGGATACAAACAGACACACATGGTAAGAATGGTGAAAGCTGGGGAAAATACTGAAAGTGGTAAGAGAAAAATGGAACCTCATTTAAAGGAAACCCCAACCACTTTCTTTTGACTTCTCAACAGAAACAGTGGAGCTAACAAGGCAATGGGATAACATTCAGAGAACTAGGCATGGTGACTGGTACCAGTAAACCCAGTGGAGGCTCTGGTGGGAGTATCATTGGAGCCCACAAGTCCAGGATTAGTCTGGCAACATGATGAGAGATCCGGTCTCTGAAATGTTTTTAATGCTCGGTGCCTGTAGCTCAAGTGGCTAAGGCACCAGCCACATACACCAGAGCTGGCGGGCTCGAATGCAGCCCGGGCCTGCCAAACAACATTGACAACTACAACCAAAAAATAGCCAGGTGTTGTAGTGGTCACCGATAGTCCCAGCTACTTGGGAGGCGGAGGCAAGAGACTCGCTTAAACCCAGGAGTTGGAGGTTGCTGTGAGCTGTGATGCTACAGCTCTCTACCCAGGGTGACAGCTTGAGGCTCTGTCTCAAAAAATTAAAATAAAAAAAAATTACCTGAGCATTGTGGCAGTGCTTGTATTCCCAGGTGTTCAGGAGGCTGAGATGGGAGGATCACTTGAACTAGGAGTTAAAGGCTACAGGGAGTTGATCATGCCACTGTACTCCAGCCCGGGTGAAGGAATGATACCCTATTTTTAAAAAAACAAATGCAAACAACCAAAGCACTCAAAACAAAACCAAAAACAAAACTATTAGCCAGATACATCCTGAAAAACTATCTTTCAGAGATGAAGACATGAGAAAGACCCAAGAGATAACCCAAATTCATCATAAACAGCAAATTTTTTGCTGACAGACCCACCTTATATATAAGGAACACTAAAATTCTTTAGCCTAAAAGCAAGTGATATCCACCAAGGTAATTTGTAATTATAAAAGAAGAGATATTTATTTTTTCTTCTTTCTTTTCTTAACTGGTTTATAAAGTAGTTGAAAGAAATAATTCTTATATAATATGTTGTTAAGCCTATAATGTAATATATGTGTAACATATCTACCAATAACAACACAAAGGAATTGTGTAGAAGAAAAACTGCATTGGCTTAAAGAAATCTCTATAGATGGTAAAGTAATAACTATAGCAATATGTTGTTGGGTTTGTAATATTAATAGATATAATATTTGTAAGGTAATACTACAAATGAGGGGAAAATAGAGTTATAAAGGAGTTTTTTTTTTTTTTTTTGAGACAGAGTCTCAGTAGAGTGCTGTAGCATCACAGCTCACAGCAACCTCGAATTCTTGGGCTTAAGCAATTCTCTTGCCTCAGCCTCGCAAATAGCTGGGACTACAGGCACCCACTACAATGCCCAGCTATTTTTTTTGTTGCAATTATCATTGTTCAGCTGGCCCAGCCAGGTTCAAAACTGCCAACCTGGGTGTATGTGGCTGGCACCGCAAACACTGTGCTGTAGGTTCCAAGCCAGGAGTAACATATTTATATATCACTGGAATTAAGCTAGTATAACTTTGAAGCCCAGTGGAGTAAGATAAAATGTATATAGTAGGCCGGGCGTGGTGGCTCACACCTATAATTCTAGCACTCTGGAAGGCCGTGGAGGGTTGATTGCTTGAGCTTGTGAATTTGAGATCAGTCTGAACCAGAGTGAGACACTATGTCTTAAAAAAAAAAAAAAAATAGCCAGGCATTGGGGTGGGCATCTGTAGTCCCAGCTACTTGGGATGCTGAGGCAAGAGGATCACTCAAACCCCAAGAGTTTGAGGTTGCTATTAGCTATGATGCCATGGTACCAAGGGTGACAAAGTGAGACTCTGTCTCAAAAAAAAAAAAGTATACGGTAAATGATAGAGTAACCACCTCAAAAAAGCACAACCCTTAAAATATATAGCGAAAAAAGCATTAGAGAACTTGAAATGTTACATTAGTAATATTTCCTTGATGCAAAAGCAGGAAGTAATGATAGAGTAGAGGAACAAAAAAGACATGAAACTTCGGGGGGAAAGTAATATGGCAGACGTAAATCCAGCTATATCAGTGATTACGTTAAATCTAAATGAGTTGAAATGTCTAATGAAGAGGCATTGTTTGTTTTTCAGACTTTACACGACCTAACTGTATGTTGTCTACTGGAGCTTTCTTTTTGTATTTAAAGAAAGATGCAAGTAGATTGAAAGTAAAATGATAGAAAAGACGCAGCATTTAAAGAGCAAACACAAGAAGGCTGGAGCAGCTATCCTGGTATCACACCAAACAGTCTTGAAAACAAAAGAGAGTTTCTCTTTACTAGGGGTAATGAGAGACATTCTTTAATGATAAAAAGGTCAGTCCATTAGGAAGATATAGCCAAAACATTTGTGCACTTAATAAACTTAAAGGATAGCAATAATTCAAAGTATGTAGAATTAGAAATCAATAGCAGACAGATATAGAGACATAAACATATGGACCTAAGTAGAAAACCATTCTCTTATAGCCATCTGATTTTTAATAAACTAAACAGAAGCATACACTGGGGAAAAGAATCCCTATTCAATAAATTGTGCTGGGAGATCTAGATAACCACATGTAAAAGACTAAATGGGTGGTGCTTGTGAGTAGGGTGCCGGCCCCGTATACCCAGGGTGGCAGGTTCAAGCCTGGCCCCGGCCGAACTGCAAAACAAAAAAGATAGCCGGGCATTGTGGCAGGCACCTGTAGTCCCAGCTATTTGGGAGGTTGAGGCAAGAGAATTGCCTAAGCCTGGGAGTTGGAGGTTGCTGTGAGCTGTGTGATGCCATAGCACTCTACTGAGGACGACAAAGTGAGACTTTGTCTCTTAAAAAAAGACTGAACTGGACCCACACTTTTCAGCACTTATAAAAATTGACTCAAGATGGATAAAAGATTTAAATCTAAGACATGAAATGATAAAAATCTTAGAAGAGAATGTGAGAACAATTCTTGAAAATACTAGCCAGGGGAAAGATTTTATGAAGAAGACTTCAGTGGCAATTGCAACAACAAAAATAAATAATTGGGACTTAATCAAACTGAAAAGCTTCTGCACAGCTAAGGACACAACAAAGTAAATAGGCTTCAGAATGGGAAAAGATATTTGCATGTTAGGAATCTGATAAAAGCTCGATAATTAGGATCTATAGAGAACTCAAATTAATCAATGAAAAAGTGCCAACTATCACTGGGCAAGAGACATGAATAGAATCTTCTCTAAGAAAGACAGAAGAATGGCTAACAAACATATGAAGAAATAAATGGTTATCATCCCTAATCATCAGAGAAATGCAAATGAAAACCACCCTAAGATATCACCTAACCCCAGTAAGATTAGCCCACATCACATAGTCCCAAAGTTGCTGATGTGGATGGGGAAAGAGGGGAATGATTTTACACTGTCGGTGGGGCTGCAAACTAGTAACAGCTTTTTTGGAAAGAAGTATGGAGATTCCTCAAAGAACTCAAATTAGACCTCTCATTTTGACCCCACAACCCCACTACTAGGCATCTACCCAGAAGAAAAGAAGTCATTTTATTATAATGACATTTTTACTAGATTGTTTATTGCAGCTCAATTTACAATCACCAAAATGTGGAAACAACCTAAATGCCCATCATCCCAGGAATGGATTAATAAGCTGTAGTATATGTATACCATGGAATACTATTTGGCCATTAAAAAAGATGGAGACTTTTTTGTGTGTGTGTAGTTTTGGGGTCGGGCTTGAACCCGCCACCCCTGGTATATGGGGCTGGCACTCCACTCCTTGAGCCACAGGTGCTGCCCTAAAAAAAAAAAAAAAAAGATGGAGACTTTACAGCTTTTGTATTAATTTGGATGGAGGTGTTCTGCATTCTTCTTAGTAAAGCATGACAAGAATAGAGAAGCAAGAATCCAGTGTACTCAGTTTCAGTTCTAATATGAAGGCAGTAGATTAGCTAATGGGGGGGGCGGGTAGGAGAATGAGGAGTAAGGAGAGGGAGGAGAGTGGGGGAGGTGGGTCACGGTGTATGGCGCACTCTTGGGGCAGGACACAAGTATAAGAGGGACTTTTATCTAACAAATGTAATCAGTGTAACCTAATGAATGCATCCCAAATAACAAAAAGAAGCATAATATTATAGAATTTAGTATAATGACATTGAATACAAGGTCTGAAAGAGCTTAGGCAACCTAGGACACAGTTTAAGAAACATTTTTTTTTGTAAAGGCTCAGATAGTAAATAAAATTGGGGCTACTTAATTTTGCTGTTGCCAAAAAACAAAAAAACCCACAAAACAAACTTTTTGAAGGTAACCATAGACAATATATAAATATTAGGACTGTGTTTCAATGAAAACTTATTTTCAAAAACAGGTGGCATATTCTACGAATATACTTTTAGTATAGTATACAGAAACCACCAAATTCTATACTTTAAAATGGTAAATTTAACAGGATATGAATTATATCTAAATAAAGGTGGTATTAAAAAAACCCAGGCAGGCTCAGCGCCTGTGGCTCAATGGGCTAAGGCGCCAGCCACGTACACCTGAGCCGGCGGGTTTGAATCCAGGCTGGGCCCGCCAATCAACAACAATGACGGCTGCAACCAGAAAAATGGCCGGGCGTTGTGGTGGGCACCTGTAGTCCCAGCTACTTGGGAGGCGGAGGCAGGAGACTCGCTTGAGCCCAGGAATTGGAGGTTGCCAGGCGGCACCTGTAGCTCAGGGGGTAGGGCGCCAGCTACATACAGTGAGGCTGCTGGGTTCGAACCCAGCCCAGGCCTGCTAAACTTCAATGACAAACTGCAACAACAACAACAAAAAATAGCTGGGCATTGTAGCGGATGCCTATAGTCCCAGTTCCTTGGGAGGCTGAGGCAAGGGAATTGCTTAAGCCCAAGAGTTTGAGGTTGCTGTGAGCAATGATGGCACTCTACCAACAGCGACATTAGTGAGACTCTGTCTCATTAAAAAAAAAAAAAACAAAAAAACCCGACAGTACACTGAATTTGGCCCATAGGCTGTAGTTTCCCAGTCTCTTATTTAGGGTAACTCAGTTTTCCCACTGATGATCATAGTGCTACCATTAGAGATAGGAAATTAAAGAAGAAATAGAGCCTTTAGCAGTAGAAATGAGAAATTTGGGGAGATGCATAGAGGGGAATAAGAATAGCATATGAGGCTCGGCATCTGTGGCTCAAGTGGCTAAGGCACCAGCCATGTACACCTGAGCTGGTGGGTTCGAATCCAGCCCGGGCCCGCCAAACATCAATGACGGCTGCAACCAAAAAATAGCTGGGCATTGTGGAGGGCGCCTGTAGTCCTAGCTACTTGGGAGGCTGAGGCAGGAGAATTGCTTGAGCCCAGGAGTTGGAGGTTGCTGTGAGCTGTGATGCCATGGCACTCTCCCTAGAGCAACAGCTTTAAGGCTCTGTCTCAAAAATAAAATAACATATGATATTTTAGGTGTCTATGGGCTGTTTAGCTAGAGATATATAGAAAATAATTCAGTGTATGGTTTTGGAGTTTGGGATATGCTTGAACATAAAACTTTGGTAGTTACTAACATACAGGTGGCATTTTAAAACAGGGAGTGTATAAGGTCAATCAAGGAAAGTATAGAGGGCATGGGGGCTCATACATATAATCCCAGCACTCTGGGAAGCTGAGGCAGGTGGATTGCTTAAGCTTAGGATTTTGATACCAGCCTAAGCAAGAGCGAGACCCTATCTCTAAAAAAATATCTGGGCGTTGTAGCAGGCAGCTGTAGTCGCAGCTACGTGGGAGGCTGAGGCCAGAGGATCACTTGAGCCCAACGGTTTGAGGTTACTGTGATCTGTGATGCCACAGCACTCTATTGAGGGCTGCTCTATCTCAAGAAAAGAAAAAGACCGTGTAGAGCAGAGTGAGAAGAAGGTTGAGGGAAAAATGAGTATTTAAAGAGCAGTCAGGGAAAGGAGGACTAGCAAAAGATACTACATAAAAAGGAATAGTCAAAATAATAGGAGTAGAATCAAAAGTGGAATGTTTGTAGAAGCCAAAAATGTGAGCTTTGGAAGAAAACAGTCATGACTTGAGATGCTACAAAGAGGTCACATAAAATACAGGCTAGCAATTAGCAACTAAGACATCACATGTGACTTAGGGCAGGAAAGTGTTGATGGAACGGTAGAGGTGAGAGACATGTTAAAAAAGTGGAGGTATTGGGTAAGGGTGGTAGTATGCGGAAAACGGCTGTGCAGAAAAAAGGGAGAAGACAGTAGTTCAACCAGGAAGCTGGGTTGTTGGCAGAGAATCCTCCATGGGTATCTCATGTTAATGTCTTTTGAGCAAAGCACTAACTGCTCTTCTTTCAGACCATCTTTTTAAGGATGCTTGCACAGTGATCAACTGTGGAAGATAAGAGATAGTATGTACTTCCAGAGCTCAAATATAGGTTTGGTTTTTGCCTTTTTGTTTTTGTTTTTTTTGAGACAGAGTCTCACTATGTCACCATTGATAGAGTGCTGTGGCATCACAGCTCACAGCAACCTTAAACTCTTGGGCTTAAGCAGTTGTATTCCCTCAGTCTCCCAAGTAGCTGGGACTATAGGTGCTCACCACAATGCCTGGCTATTTTTTTTTTTTTTTTTTTTTTGTAGAGACAGAGTCTCACTTTATCGCCCCGGGTTGAGTGCCGTGGCGTCACACTGCTCACAGCAACTTCCAGCTCTTGGGCTTAAGCGATTCTCTTGCCTCAGCCTCCCTAGTAGCTGGGACTACAGGCGCCCGCCACAGCGCCCGGCTATTTTTTGTTTTGCAGTTCGGCCGAGACCGGGCTTGAACCCACCACCTTCGGTATATGGGGCCGGCGCCCTGCTTGCTGAGCCACAGGAGCCACCCAGCCTGGCTATTTTTTTTGTTACAGTTACTATTGTTGTTTAGCAGGCCCAGACCAGGCTCGAACCTGCCAGCCTCAGTGTATGTGGCTGGCATCCTACTCACTGAGCTACAGGCAACCTGTTTTTTTGCCTATTCTAGAAGATTTGAGTTTCCTAAGCTCAGGGTTCCTCTCCTGTAACATGTGCAGGTGTCACCTGGTCCTCCTTGCATTATTCTGTGGGAAATAGTTCTTGGCGGCTCGGTGCCTGTGGCTCAATGGGCTAAGGTGCCGGCCACGTACACCTGAGCTGGCGGGTTCGAATCCAGCCAGGGCCCACCAAACAACCATGACGGCTGCAACCAAAAAATGGCCAGGTGTTGTGGCGGGTGCCTGTAGTCACAGCTACTTGGGAGGCGGAGGCAGGAGACTCGCTTGAGCCTAGGAATTGGAGGTTGCTGTGAGCTGTGATGTCATGGCACTCTATCCAGGGTGACAGCTTGAGGCTCTGTCTCAAAAAAAAAAAAAAAAGAGAAAGAAAAAAAAATGGTTCTTGGGCATCTAAAGCAAGTATGTTAATGCTCTTGCTTCTTGCCATACCCTAAGTGAGAATTTGCTTTGTTTCTGACTTGGGGGTCTTGTGTATTCTGCCAGCATTCATGCAACTGTGGGTGGTTGAGTTGTTAGCTCACAAATATGGTAAAATCTCAGACCCTCTTGGTACTGACAAAGAACAAGGAGGGATTTTTTTTTATTTTGATTTGTTTAGATAGGAGATTTGATTACAGGTTGAAGTTGAAGATGCAGCAGTGAGGAAAATGAGTTTGAAAATAATTGATATGTAAAACATAACCTGAACAGCAAGATCCGTGAGTGATTGAGCTGTGAGCATAGTTGCCAGGAATTGGCCTTTCATAAGAGAGATAGAAGGTAAAGGATGCATGTGGGTCTAGGTGATTTTTTAGATAAAAGAATGTGAAGTAAGATATTTTATGCCTTTTGTCTAATTTTCTATTTGGAGTTGGAGTTAGGTCATCAGTGGAAAGTTAAGGGTGAGAAGGTAGAGACCTGTGTCAGGATAGAGAAAGTGAAATTAGCTCCTGGGAGGAAGGAAAAGAAAGAAGGAATTATTAGGGCTAAAGGAGTGAATTAAAGCCCGTAAATAGGAATCTGTAGTATGTTATTCCATTATGTAAGTTTGAGTGATTCCCTCCCCCAACACTGCTCATGGGGCAGTCAGTGATAAGACAGGCAATTGGACTGATCCAGTGTTTGGGGATCACAGGTACGTGCAAAGAAGAGGAGACGAGTGTAATGAGTGGGCCATTGGGCTTAGGCTGAAGTGTGGAGGGGGGGAGCAACTGAAACCAAGATGAATGATCTTAAGTAAGAATTCAGAAAGCTACAGGTCTAGATCTAGTAGTAAAGCAAGTGTATCAGGCGTGAGAGGATTGGAAAGGTAAAATGTCTAAAACTCCACTACCCAATATGGTAGCCACTGGCCAGATATTGAGATTACACATTTGAAATGTAGCTAGTGCAACTGAGGAAGTGAGTTTTGAATTTAATTTACGTTTAAAGGTAAAAACTGAGGTATTGTATAAGAATTTTAGGCCAATTGTAAGAGCCACCTCCTATGTTAGAGAGTACAGTCTCCAAGACTACAAGTTTAGGAAATTCCCAGAACTACTCTCAAGTTTGATAAATGGCTGGAAAGACTCAGAGAATTCACTAAAAACGAATATTCTCACAATTATAGATTATTACAGGGAAAGGATACAGATTAAAATCAGCTAAGGGAAGAAGCAGAGTCCAGGAGAAGCACCGAATGCCGAGCTCGTCTTGCCCTCTCCGCGTGGAGACAGGGTTTATTTCTACTGGTGTTGGTGTGTGACTGTGCACAGGGTACTGCTTGGCAGAGGATCTGTGTTCAGTGTTTTTGTTTTATATTGGCCTGATTGATTGATATACAGAGGGTGCCCCCAAAATGTACATGCATTTTAAGAGAGGGAAAAACTGTATTAAATTGTAATACTTGGGCTGGCCGCGGTGGCTCACACCTGTAATCCTAGCACTGTGGGAGACCGAGGTGGGTGGATTGCTTGAGCTCAGGAGTTTAAGACCAGCCTGAGCAAGAGTGAGACCCTGTCTCTATTAAAAATAGAAAAATTACTCAGGCATTGTGACAGGCGCCTATAGTCCCAACTTAGGAGGCTGAAGCAAGAGAATCACTTGAGCCCAAGAGTTTGATGTTGCTGTGAGGTATGAGGCCATGGCACTCTACTCCGGATGACAAAAGTGAGACTCTGTCTCAAAAAAATAAATTAAATAAATATAATTGTAATAATATGTACCAGTAACAAAAGATAAAGTCAGATTGATTCCCTCCCCACTTTGTTTGTAGCTCAAGCAGTCTACTCGCCTTGGCCCCTCAGAGTGCCAGAATTATAGGCGTGAACCCTTGTACCTGGCCCTGAGCACACTTATTGTGGAAGTCAAACGTAACTTGAGTATTACAAATATAATACAGTATACATTTTTTGGTACCCTGGGAATTGATAGCCTATATGGTTTATCTGTGTGTCCACATCAACTAATACTGATGACTTGGAGTCCACATACTAAGTCACAGCGTTGACCTTTATGGTGTAGCCAGCCTCTACCATAAGACAGTATGGGTCCGGCAAGTCCCACCTTCATTCGTATTGTTAGACTCTCTAGCATCATCCAGGCTCCCAGGGAGGCACACCCTCCTAACGGGCATAATACTCAAAGGACCCAGAGATTGATGGCTTCTCAGAAGGGAAGAAGGCTAGATCTTCTCTTTGGGTAAAGCCAAATTCTTCACTATACACAGTATAACATTTTTTTTATGAAATACAACACTTGTTTTGGTAAAATTACATTTCACTTTGGCTGTGGACAATTCAGCATCTGAGTTGTGATATGCTATAAGTATAAAATATCCTGGCTTATGAAGATGTAGTATGAGAGAAAGAAGGTAGCCTCTCACTGCTAATTTTTATGTTATATGTTAAGGAGAATTTTTGATACACTGAGTTAATATAAATTTAATTTCCAAAAGTAATTCATTATACTTTTTTTTTTCTTTTTTTGTAGAGACAGTCTCACTTTATTGCCTTCGGTAGAGTGCCGTGGCATCACACAGCTCACAGCAACCTCCAACTCCTGGGCTTAGGTGATTCTCTCACCTCAGCCTCCCCAGTAGCTGTGACTACAGGCGCCTGCCACAACACCCCGCTATTTTTTTGTTGCACTTTGGCTGGGGCCAGGTTTGAACCCACCACCCTCAGTATATGGGCCCAGTGCCCTACCCACTGAGCCAGAGGTGCCACCCTAATTCATTATATTTTTTAATGTGATTACTAAGTTATATAAATGGCCCACATTCTATTTTTATTTGACAGTGCTTATCTGGAAGATTGTGATAAGAAATAGGGGAGTCAGAGGCACCCGTAGCTTAGTGGGTAGAGCGCCAGCCACTTACACCGAGGCTGGTGGGTTTGAACCTGGCCCAGGGCCAGCTAAAACAACAATGAGAACTATCGCAAAAAATTACCCACCTTTTGTGGCAGATGCCTATAGTCCCAGCTATTTGGGAGGCTGAGCCAAGAGAATTCCTTAAGCCCAAGAGTTTGAGGTTGTTGTGAGCTGTGGAGCTGTGACTCCTCAGCACTCTACCCTGGGTGACAAAGTGAGACTTTGCCCCCCCCCCAAAAAAAAAGAGGGCGTGTCCTGTTAGAGTATAATTTCAGAGATAGAATAATACTCAACAAAGACAATTCTGGTGCTGGGTGCAGTGGCTCACACCTGTAATCACACTGAAGACAATGTGATTTGGGAGGCCAAGGCAGAAGTATCACTTGAGTTCAAGACCAGCCTGAGTAAGAGCAAGACCTTGTCTCTACTAAAAAGAGAAAAAATTAGTGGGATCTGGTGTCAGGTGCCTGTATTCCCAGCTGCTTGGGAAGCTGAGGCAGGAAGATTGCTTGAGCTCAGGGGTTTGAGGCTGCAGTGAGCTGTGATGACACCACTTCACTCTGTATCAGGAGGACTGGGCCAGACTCTGTCTCAAAAAAACCCAGCAAAGACAATTCTAAGATGTGGCACCTGAATAAGCTGCTGATCTTTAATGGAGTTGTACGTCACTGGAGAAAAAGAAGGTCAAGGATCCAAGAGGCTTAGGTTATCCTCGTGGACATCTACACTTCCCAGATGACGGCACATCTGGGTAAAGCAGCAGACCACGAACTGAGTTTCAGTGTCTTTGGGAATTTGAAGGCAGGAGAGGCAGAAAGGGAGTAGACCAGCTATTCAAGTGTACCACAGTAGTAGGACGCTAGTGGGAATTTAGAAGTGCTTATATTGTTTTCTAATCCCTCAGAGAATATTGTCCTTTTTTTCCTTTAAGAGACCTATAAAGGAATTGTCTCAGAGGAATTGGTTGGAAACAGGAGAAGTCATGGCATGGATATAAACGCCCTACTACTTACCTCCTCCCCCCCTATTTTTTTTTTTTTTTTTTGAGACAGAGCCTCAAGCTGTCACCCTGGATAGAGTGCTGTGGCATCACAGCTCACAGCAACCTGGGCTCCAATTCCTGGGCTCAAGCGAGTCTCCTGCCTCCGTCTCCCAAGTAGCTGGGACTACAGGCGCCCACCACAACGCCCGGCCATTTTTTGGTTGCAGCCGTCATTGTTTGGCTGGCCTGGACTGGATTTGAACCTGCCAGCTCAGGTGTACGTGGCTGGCGCCTTAGCCCGTTGAGCCACAGGTGCCAAGCCTGGTTGTTTTTTTTGTTTGTTTGTTTGTTTTTGCAGTTTGGCCAGAGCCGGGTTTGAACCTGCCACTCTCGGTATATGGGGCCGGCACCCTACCCACTGAGCCATAGGCGCTGCCCAGCCTTTTTTTTTTTTTTTTTTTTTTGGGAGGATAAAAGAGAGGCAAGATTCTCTTACTTCAACCTCTGAGTAGCTGGGACTACAGGTGCCTGCCACAATGTCTGGCTATTTTTTTTGTTGCAGTTTGGCTGGGGCTGGTTTTGAACCCGCCACCCTCCATATATGGGGCCGGTGCCCTACTCCTTGAGCCACAGGCACCGCCAACTGAGCTACAGTCACTACCCTACCTACCCTTCTTTGCCCTGTCTGCCCCTACTTAACTTTCATAACCTATCTCAAATCTTATTCCCCCTTTTAACTCTGCTTTTATTTTGACAAGTAGTTAATTGCCCTTTTTTTGTTGTTGAGACAGAGCCTAAAGCTGTCACCCTGGATCGAGTGTTGTGGCATCACAGCTCACAGCAACCCCTAATTCCTGGGCTCAAGCGAGTCTCCTGCCTCTGCCTCCCAAGTAGCTGGGACTACAGGCGCCCACCACAACACCTGGCCATTTTTTGGTTGCAGCCATCATGGATTCGAACCCATCAGCTCAGGTGTATGTGACTGGCGCCTTAGCCCATTGAGCCACAGGCGCCGAGTCTAATTGCCTTTTTGTTATTCTCTTTGAACACACCTCTCCTATAGCACTTTTTGTCTTATTATGTATGTATTTATTGCATTTCTAAGTCTGTCATTTACTGAAAGGAAACTAGGTAATTTTGATTCTAGTTTCTTAACATGTTGTTTTCCTTCTGGTAATCATTTGCCAGACCCCCTTCATCTTCCTGCCATCTAAATTTTGGAGTACTTCTGGGTTTAGTCTTTGGACGTCTTTTCTGGGATCCATTAAGCTGCTGCTAACTCTCAAAATTTGAATCTCCGTCATGACTGCTCCCCAAACCCTAGATTTGTATGTGGATGGCCAGTGCTTATTTGACATCTGTATTTGGATTTCTAATTAGGCATGTCAGTCTGAACATATGCAAAACTGAACTTTTTTTTTTTTTTTTTTTTTTTTTTTATAAAGAGTCTGATTTAGACACCATTGGTAGAACCATGTGGCATCTTAGCTCACAGCAACCTCAAACTCTTGTGTTCAAGTGATCTTCTTGCCTCAGCCTCCCAAGTAGCTGGGACTACAGGTGCCTGCCACAATGCCTGACTTTTTTGAGATGGGGTCTCGCTATTGCTCAGGCTGATTTTGAACCTGTGGGCTCAGGCAATCCACTTGCCTGGGCCTTCCAAGTGCTGGGATTTACAGGCATGAGCCACTGCGCCCAGCCCAAAACTGAACTCTTATTTTCTATTTACTAGCTTTCTGTTTTCATCAGTCTTCCTTGATGAAAGTCA
The DNA here is from genome assembly GCA_963573935.1 of Arctocebus calabarensis. NCBI lineage: Eukaryota > Metazoa > Chordata > Mammalia > Primates > Lorisidae > Arctocebus > Arctocebus calabarensis. The sequence goes on along the minus strand of CAUYON010152959.1, from coordinate 28,676 downwards.
TTGATACCAAACCTCCATTGAATCATACTTGATTTCTTTTTTTTTCTTGCATTTGTTGTCAAATCCATCAGTTAATCTTCATGACTACTTTCAGAATATAGTCATCTCTGGATATCTGTGGGAGATTGGTTTTAGGACCCCTGTGGATAACAAAATCCATGAGTGCTCAAGTCTGTTATGTGAAACGGTATAGTATTTGCCTCCGTTCATATACTTTAAATCATTCTAGATTACTTTTAATACCTAATGTAATGTCAGTGTTATGTAAATAGTTTTTATACTGTGTTATTTAGTGAATAACAGCAGGAAAAAAGTGTATACATGTTTAGTACAGGCGCAACCATCCATTTTCTTTTCTTGATTTTTTTTTTTTTTTTTTGCAGTTTTTGGCCAAGGCTGGGTTTGAACCCGCCACCTCCTGCATATGGGGCCGGTGCTCTACTCCTTTGAGCCACAGGCACTGCTCCCTTTTCTTGAATACTTTCAGTTACAGTTGCTTGAAGCCCTGGATACAGATGCAGAACCCACAGATACAGAGGGCCAACTACATATGCTGAATTCAGTAACTTAGTGTCACCTGCACAACTACCAGTCTTATCTGAGCCACAGGCATCTCTTGCTAGATTACTGCATTATTCTTTAACCAGTCTGTCTGAACCTGTCATGACTCTCCTATTCTAGCTAAAAAGAGTCTTTAAAAATACAAGTGGAATCTTACCACTCAGCTACTTTTGTGGCTTTCCTATCTATAGTTTCTGCTATTATAACGTGTTAAACTCTGTATATCTGGTCTCCAGCTATCCCTCTGACCACAGCTCCTAGCACTGTCTACCTTCTCACATTGGCCTCTTTTTGTTATTCATCAAACCCTTCAATATGTTCCTACTTTAAGACCTTCATATAGTCTGAGTTTTTTTCCTGAAATACTCTTTTCCCAGAAAATCACATGATTCCCTTCTCTCGTTTCTTTCAAGTCTCTTGTCAAATGTGACTTCATTAGAGAGCCGTTTGCTAGCCATGCTATATAAAACCTCATTTTTCCTCCCGGCTCACTACTCTAGTCCCTCCCTTTCTTGTTTTATTTTTCTTCTTGTTTCTTATCACCAACTGATTTCATGCATTTGTTCATTTGCTTGTCGTCTCAGCTCCCTAAAATAAAATGTGTCATGAGAGTAAAGACTCAGTCATTTTTGATTCTTACTTAATCTCTAATAGTTAGAATAGTGTCCACAGGCAATACATGTTCCATAAATATTTATGATCAGTTCAGTAGAATAAAAGACTAAATGAATGAAAGAATATCACTAGATTACAGATTATGGCATTTAAATCTTACTCATCTGTGTTCTTCCTTATTTAATTCAGTATTTAACATACAGTAGACAGTCACTAAATGCATTTCATTATGTTATAAGAAAATATTATGGCCAAGTTAAGTATTAATTTGCATGTTATTTTGTAATGTATTTCATAATAGTTAAATGATTTTTTGACATGGGGGAAAACAGCTGTTACAGATACCTGGTTAACTGTAAAGACATGTTGAAGTTTATGAATTCTAAGCACTGTATAATAGGCTTTAATAAATGATTATTTAATGAACATTTATTACTTTTTCACCTGATTTAGTGAAATTATTACATATTGTTCAGGACTGTATTATAAAGGTGCAGCCATGACAGTGTGGGCCTGTTTAATGTTGCATACAGAACTGAGAATCTGGTTAGCTTTGTAAACCACTAGACTCATAATTAAAAACTTCCACAATATGATTTCTTTAGATTTATAGCACTAGACTTTGTATTTTGAGACAGTAAAGTCATAAATCCAGCACTTTTTTTTTTGGTAGAGACAGAGTCTCACTCTATAGCCCTTGGTAGAGTGCCATGGCGTCACAGCTAATAGAAAACTCCAACACCAGGGCTTATGCAATTCTCTTGCCTCAGCCTCCCGAGTAACTAGGACTACAGGCGTCCGCCACAATGCCCAGCTATTTTTTGGTTGCAGTTTGGCTGGAGCCAGGTTCGAACCCACCACCCTGGGTATATGGGGCCAGTGCCCCACCCACTGAGCACAGGTGCCACCCAAATCCAGCACTTTTTTTTTTTTTTTTTTTTTTTTAGAGACAGAGTCTCACTTCATGTTACCCTTGGTAGAGTGCTGTGGCATCACAGCTCACAGCAACCTCCACTTCCTGGGCTTAGGCAATTCTCTTGCCTCAGCCTTCCAAGTAGCTATAACTACAGGTGTCTGCCACAACGCCCAGGTATTTTTTTGTGGCAGTTTTACTGGAGCCAGGTTCGAACCCACCACTCTCGGTATATGGGGGCTGGCATCCTACTCACTGAGCCACAGGCACTGCCCAAATCCAGCACTTTATCAAGTAAAGTTTCCTGAATACCAGGCAGAACTCATAGGCATGTAAAACAAATTACTAATTTAAGAGGAATCTGTGAAATGTGCATGATTTATTATGAACATTCTCAATTCCTTAAAAATAATATTTCTGAATGTTGATAGCATGTATGGAACCCAGAACTTCTCACAAAAACATTTATTCATGCTGTAGGTCATTCTGAGAGTATTAGGGCAGGGGATAAAAAAGACTGAATTGCATAACTCTTGGATACCAGGCGTGTTTTATGTAAGTTATTTTATCTTGGGACACTAACACATTTATTTGAACACAACTACTATATACTAGTTTTTGATTAGTGGCTTTTGAGTTTTTGTTTTTGATTTTTTGGTTTTTTGGGGTTTTTTTTGCATATTTTTATTTACTTGTCAGCACCCTTTGTATTTTTACAACTAACCTACTATTTTCTCACTAACTTACTCCCTTTGACTGTAAAAAACTGGTTGTTTTCTAAGACTTTCCTAACAGAAGCGAATAACCATCCTATGAACTTCAGTCATTCTGAATCATAACAGTTAACTTCCATTTCCTTCCCTCATTAATTTCCTATTCATTATTCTCCATTTTTTATTTTATTTATTTATTTATTTTTATTTTTTTTTGAGACAGAGCCTCAAGCTGTCACCCTGGATAGAGTGCTGTGGCATTACAGCTCACAGCAACCTCCAATTTCTGGGCTCAAGCGAGTCTCCTGCCTCCGCCTCCCAAGTAGCTGGGACTACAGGCGCCCGCCACAACGCCCGGCCATTTTTTGGTTGCAGCCGTCATTGTTGTTTGGCGGGCCCAGACTGGATTCAAACCCACCAGCTCAGGTGTACGTGGCTGGCGCCTTAGCCCTCTGAGCCACAGGCACCAAGCCTTGTTTTATTTTCTTAATATCAGACATGAGTATTTATGTTTGTAACCCACCCAAAATGTATGGGGAAGCCACCCATGCTTTAGTTTCACTTCACTGCAAAACATTTATTCATAATTGTCTAATGATCCTGTCACTTCTACCATGCTGTAAAAATAGATGCCCCAGAGAATGAGGCAAGCATTTTTGCTATATTGAGTATATATAAGTCTCAAAGGAATATTTTTGCCTGGCTCTTGTATTAGTATTTTTCCTGAGGGTTTTCTGAACTTTTTAAAACCCTTTTTGGAAAATGTAGTTTTTCTGACAGAGTAAAACCACTAAAATAATAAAGACATTTTTAATCATAATACACATTAAGGTGAACAATAACATTTAGTCTAGCATATTCTTTAGATATTATTTATGAACATAAGAATTAAATGTTTTTGCTCATGCTAGTGGATGTAAGAGTCTCCCCACATGATTCAAAAAGGCACATTAATTTTGCTAATAAAATCTAAGGGTCAGAAAATAGTTTTAAGAAGCCAGGATAGGATTTTATTCAATCATCTTTTGTTATTTTCATAAATATTTATTATTTTAAATAAATATTATTTTAATAAATATTAAGTACCTAATATTTACTGAATACTGTTTGAAGTATTGGAGACAATAGTGAACAAAATAGAAAAAAAATCCCTGTCTTCTTGGAGCTCACTTGCTAAAGGGGGTAGAATGTATATTTGTTAGAAAATGATAAGGTGCAAAGGGTAAGGGGAGTGAGTATGAAATTGAAATGCTGGGGAGGATTGATAATAGGGATAGGGTGGTCTGGGAAGGCTTTGCTGTGAAGCCTGTACTTTTTGTAAAAGAACATGCAGATATCTGGGGAAGACCATTTCAGATAGAAAGAATAGAAAGAACAAAAGCCCTAAGGTGAGGGTATTTCTGTTGTGTTTGAAAAATAGCAAGGAGACATATGTGGCTGTGGTAGAATGAGTGAGCCAGTGCTAGTCAGAGATCATAACTCTGAATCGAGGGAGGATTCGACAGAAAAGTGACATTATCTAATTTAGGATTTAAAGGAATTACCCTGGCTACATAGAAACGCGAACTTATGTTCATACAAAAACCTACAAACAGTTGTTCATAGCAGCTTTTTTTGTAATAACCAAAACCCGGAAACAACCTGAATATCCTTCAGTAGGTAAATGTATAAACAAACTGTTGTACATCTACTATCCTGCTCAGGAATAAAAAGGAACAAATGACCGATGTACACAACAACTTAGACTGATCTTAAGGACCTTATGGAGTGAAAGAAAAAAGCCAATCTGAAAAGGTCCTCTTTTGTATGGTTCCGTTTGCATAAACAGTCTCAAAATGACCAACATACGTAAGTGGAAAACAGCTCACTTGCTAAAGGGGGTAGAATGTATATTTGTTAGAAAATGAGTAGTTTCTAGGAGTTAGGGATGGGGGAGGAGGGAGTGAGCATGGCCCTGAAGGGGTAGTCCGAGGTCAGGTCTCTGTGGTCATGGAGTTTCTTACCTGTCAGTCACAAGGAACTCTGAATAGTTCTGTGTCTTGATTGCAGTGCTCCCACAAACCTATGCATGTGATAAAATGACAGAACTCTATACATGTTGTGAGCACGTCAGAGTCTGGGTTTTGATATCATTCTATAATTACATAATTTGTAACCACTGGAGGAAACTGGGTGCAGGGTACATGGGACCTCTTTGTACTACCTTTGCAACTTCCTGTGAATCAGTAAATATTTTAAAATGAATAGTTTTTTTAAACAATTTTTTTTTTCTTTGTAGACAGAGTCACTTTATCGCCCTCCCTAGAGTGCCGTGTGGTCACACGGATTCACAGCAACCTCCAACTCCTGGGCTTAGGAGATTCTCTTGCCTCAGCCTCCCAAGTAGCTGGGACCACAGGCACTGGCCACAATGCCTGGCTATTTTTTTGTTGCAGTTTGGCCAGGGCTGGGTTTGAACCCGCCACCCTTTGTATATGGGGCCGGCGCCGGTGCCGGCACCTTGCTGACTGAGCCACAGGCACCGCCCATAAATAGTTTTTTAAAAGGATTATTATCCTGGCTGCTCTTTTAAGAGCAGAAGCAGGGACACTAGGTGAGAGTAACGCTGGGAAGTTACTGCAGTGATCTGGATTAGGCTGGTAGCACGAGAGTGGGTTGGAGCCAGGGGTGAAGAAAAGTTGAGTTCTAGGTATGTTTTGAAGGCAGCATTAATAGAATGTGCTGATGGATCGGATATGGGGTATGAGAGAAAGAGATGAAAGATGACACAAATGTTTTTAACCTGAGCAACTGGAAGAGCAAAGATAAGAGATAAAATAATAAGACACAGCAACGAGTCCAGAAGCCTAGTATGAGGTAGTTGGACTCTGGACAAAAAAAACAAAATGACAAACCCTCTTCCTCTCTTCAGCATCAGCCCCGGCTTAGACTTAAGAGCATCATAGGATATTGAAGTACGTGCACTCTTGTTAACCTGCTCACAGGCAGCTGAGTTATCTTGACCTTGCCTTGGCTCTTTTGGGAAGAAGCATTTTTGTTTGGTAAACAGGATGTCGTTTCCATGGGTAGAGGAAGAAGAAATGATAGAACCTAGTGGCAAAGCAAAGAGCTGCTAGCAGTGGTTGGCCTGGAATTGGCAGAGTTTTTCAGGTAGTCACCTTAGTTAGTATACAGGCTGCTTTCTCCCCTTTCTTCATTACTGAGAAATGTGAATTTTCTGTCCTGTTGTTTGACTTGGTGTCAGACTATGTTCATTTTCAGCTGTTTCATTGCATCAGCTATGAGTTTCAGATTTAAGACAAATGGAGGCACTGTGTGATAAGGGTGGAAAAGTGACTTATTTTAAGAAATATTGGCTCTCTACGACTATCCCATTAGTGGCATGCCTCTGACACTCCAGGAAAGCTGGTCTAGGGAAGCTAAGATTGGCTTATGTATGTGTTTGCTCTTTGAAATGTTAGAACCTGAGTGTACCACAAGATGTTTCTTCCTACGTAAGACTGAGACAGAATTATAGTGAATTCTGAAGCAAAATTTACGTGTTGGTGCTCTAATACTTTTGAAACTTCAAAACTCATTTCCTCTATTTCTGATAATATGAGGGCTGTCATGAAAGTATCCAGTCATATATACTGTGTGTCTCTGTTTTTCATATTACATGGCTGGATACTTTACAGACCGTATAACTTCCCATGGGCTATATAAGTCCCTTAGTATCATAATGTCTTTTTATTTTGTGAGGAAGAGGACATAAAAAGGTTAAAGAAGTCCAATGCCAAGTCATTTATGGTAATTGGAAAGTGAGAAAGAGAACTCAGACTCTTTTTGCTTTTGATAAGAACTTGAAACAGATGAACTGTTTTTTCTTTTTCACCAAGTCACGTCATCCCTGTCGAATTGAGATTATTGGAGTTGTTATAAAAGAAAACTTTAAATATGCTCTCGGCCTATAAGGGCAATTAAATAGGTAAGTAGTTAATTAATGGTGAAAAATAGACTTTGAGTGATGTACTTTATGCTTCAAGTGTCTAAATGAGATAGATTTGTTTAGATTCTGGGTAAGGGAACATCAGGGCTCGGGAAATACCAGAAGCATGGCTCATATCTATAGCGTGCGGTGATTGGGACTAAGGCTATGGGTTTTTTGTGGCCAAGTATTTATTTAGGAGAGCTAACTCACTGAATTGTCTGGAAGAAGCAGAACAATGCTTTCAGAGTTCCTTAAAACTGGAGTTTATTCTTACAGGGTTCAAAATAATATTTTAGCTTGAAGGTTGAGTAGATTCAGGAGCCATTTTGTTTCATTTGCCTTATGAAAGTACTTGAGTATTTATTCAAATGCTGTGACTATGTGTAAAGTCTAGGCTGGGCTACTGCTGTGGATTTCTTCACTGCAAGTTAAACATCACATTTGAACTTGACGAATTTTTGCTGCCTGCTTATAGAGCACATACGAACATAAAGCAGCCGTTTGTTAGAGGGCAGCTGAAAGGCAATTTTCAGCAGGGACTGCAAACCGCTGCAGACTGCTGGCTCCCGGCACACCCACTAGGCCTCATAGGGTCACACTAAAAGCAAACCAAGGGGCAGGATGGGGTGGGGCGTGGATGAAATGGGCAAAAATAAAAGCAGAGGCCAAGATCTGAGTGAGATGTTGCCAGTAAGAGGTACCTGTGTGTGGAGGAGGACAGTGTTCCCAAAGAGGAGAAAACTTGAACAGCAGACATAATGGCCGGGAATAAATATCTAGTCTTTGCATGTTTGTAGCTTGTGCTTTTTAAAAATAAGTGACCTGCGTATCTTCTTTGTATCTTTAACTATAGAAACAGTGAAGGTGAGTTTGGGGAAAGCTGTTTATTCAGTGCACTACCACAAATACTTTTTAACCAGAACCGTTAACGGTGACAATTAATGTATAATCACCTTTAAGCACTGTAGAATCCTGTGATCTATTTCTGATCTATTAACCAAATGCTTAAGTATTTCCTGTATAGTATTCTGGTTTTTTCTTTCTTTCTTTCTTTCTTTCTTTTTTTTTTTTTTTTGAGACAAAGTCTCACTCTGTTGCGCTGGGTAGAGTGCTGTGGCATCATGGCTCCATAGCAACCTCAAACACTGGGGTGACGCCTGTGGCTCAAAGGAGTAGGGTGCCATCCCCATATGCTGGAGGTGGTGGGTTCAAACCTAGCCCCAGTCAAAAACTGCAAAAAAACCCTCTGGGACTCAAGCAATCCTCTTTCCTCAGCCTCCCAAGTAGCTGAGATTATTGGCATTCGCCACAACGCCTAGCTAGTTTTTCTATTTTTTGTAGAGATGGGAGTCTCACTCTTTGTCAAGCTGGTCTCAAACTCCTGAGCTCAAGCAATTCACCTACCTCAGCCTCCCAAAGTGCTAGGATTACTAGTGTGAGCCACCATCCCGGTTTCCTATATGGTATTGAGTGAACCTTTTAAAAAATGTCTTTTTAAATACTGTTGAAAAGTAAAGCTTTGTCATGTCTAGTAAGTTTTAATCAAAGTACAGGTTTATTCCCAAGTATGCTACCCTTTTTTTGGTTGTAACATGCAAGAATGTTTACTTCTATTTAGCAGATCTAGAAGCAGGGATCTTGGCAGTATAAATGTATTGTCCAAGGACAAATTGTGGTTATAAAACAGAACTGGGTTCCATTCCATTAGCTCCTGGCCTGTGTAACAATTTTGAGAACTTTCCAATCATTTTAGGAAAACAAGGTACTTAGAAATTTATAAAGAGTTTCTTAATAAAAGAAAATCACTTATTTTGGAAATCACAAAATTAATCATTCTCCCATATTTAAGAACTGCTTTGATGTATTCTGGTAATTAGTATTTACTGCCAGATGAATGTCTCTTGGGCACTTTAATTAATGGGTGGCTTGGCCAAATAAGCTTCTGATGGTAAACCTTCATGAAGGTTTATTTTTATGTTTCTCAAGAATAGCTGTCTCTTCAAAGCTCTTTAATTAGACAAAGTTTAGCAACTAAAACATATTATTAGAATAATTAGGCCTTGGGTTAAGAGAAATAGGGGGTCAAAGGAACAGGTACTGTTAGAAAATGGCCTCTTAAAATAAAACATAGCGTTCTCCCTCTGATGCATGTCGAGTTCTTTAACAGCTTATGTTACGTTTCTGTCACTTGTTAGGGGCTGTGCGTTGTTTAACGTTCATATGACAGATCTCACCAGAAGCCCAAATACACCAGAGTGTGAGCTCACGTATCACCACCTCTAATTCGCTTAGAAAGCTGTATTCTGGTCCTTTTAACATCAAGCCGAAGACTTATTTTCTCCTTTTTTCCCATTAAATTGGTAATCTTGGCTATAACAATAGGGAACTAATTCCCCAAGATCTTGTGCATGGAAAACAAAAATTACAGCAATTGCTTTGAGGGGTCTTAATAATTTAAATTATCTCCTTAGACATGTTCTTAAAGTTGCTATATTATTTGCTAAGATTTTATGTTTTTATGGTCAGAATGTAGTTCACATTATTTCAAAATCTGCTATGTGGATGTGTCATCATCCAATTCTCTTTATCCTCTGCCTGCCATTTTTTGCTCCAAGCTCTCAGTCTTGACAGTCATTGCTAATAAATCTGGGTTTTTTTTTGTTTTTTTGTTTGTTTGTTTTGGCCGGGGCCGGGCTTGAACCCTCCACCCCTGGTTTATGGGGCCAGCACCCTACTCCTTGAGCCACAGGCACCACCAGCTAGTAAATCTGTTTTATCTTGAACTTACTTTCTGTGATAAATTAGTCTGGATGCCTGACTAATCTTTTAGGTGAGGGAAATATCACCAAAATCATTGGGTATTCTTACTAAACCACTACTGATAAATAAACAATAATACATGTATCTATGTTGTCTAATTTTTCACTTTCTTACTACCTTAGGATTGCTGGCAGTGGCAAATAATGTCCTTTTTCTCAGCTAGATTAGAGAACACCATTGATAAGACTAGTAGAAATTTCAAACAGAACATACTGTGTCATAGCTAACCTTTCTGATGCCGTTAGCTGTTACAACCTGTGTGTGTTGTTGATTCGATGAAGAACTGGGACAAAGACTTATATGTTACTGGTTCAGCATAAACTTACTGCCATTCTTGGAAACTTCTCAAAGAAATTACTAATCAGTAAAATCATTTTTATGTATTGTTTTCAAATCATTTTTAAATGTTGACAATAGCATAGTATTATAGAATTTATCACATGTAAATTCTTTAGATATACTTTAGCAAGTTGAATGTTCCCTTTTGAGTTGGTAGAAACTTCACTTGGGTTTTGATTGATGTAATACAATCATACAATTACAAATAAATACATACAAATACAAAAAATGTAGGCATGTTGTTATACATTCTAGAGAATAATGACCAAATGTGTTTTTAATGTCAAATTTTAAAACTTTAAGAAAGCAGATGAGGTATTAGCCTAGAGTCCTATATAAAGTGGTTTTCCCCTTTAGCAATGACTAATTTCTGTCTACTCTTTCCTGAAATGATCGATTATTAGGACCTCGCTTTTGACTTATGCTTTAACACAGGAAATATTTCTGATACTGATTTTTATGGGTGTTTTTTCTCATTTATATGTAATCTTTCACAATGAAGATATGATAAGGAAGGTGTTGCATGCTATGGCTCTTAAAAAATATCATTATAACCCTGAGAACACTTTTGTTTTTCTTATGTTCATGCAAGTATATTCTTATGCATACTTGTGCAAACAGGATTTATTCTTAAAATAGCTTGGACAATTATTGTAAATGAATTTTTATAGATATAAACCAGGACTATATGTTTGTTGTTCTCCTTTTGTTTCTTCTCTTCTTTAAGTCACTTGTTTGATGGCCCCTTTGCATCCCTCCTTCAGTCTCCGTTTTGAATTTAAATTAACGTCCAAAATGAGAACTGACTGTATTCTTCTTCAACACAGACCACCTGGTGGCTCATGGTAGAATGGCAGAAAAGGAGGCCCGTCGGAAGTTTAAACAGATCGTCACAGCCGTCTATTTTTGTCACTGTCGGAACATTGTTCATCGTGATTTAAAAGCTGAAAATTTGCTTCTGGATGCCAATCTGAATATCAAAATAGCAGGTGAGAAGTTTGCAGAGGATGTGGAATAGGGACAAAGGAACATTTCCTTTAGGACTCTTAAAGCAAGGGATTGTCAATTTCTGTCTCTTCATAAAGAAGTATTATGAAAGTAAGGAAAGTTTAGGATTTTAAAAAATAGCCTGAAAATTGATAAGCTTTCAAAATGTACTTATTTTTTATGTAATTTTAGCTGGAATTGGGCTGGGAGAAGGAAAGGAAAGGGTGATAGTCAAAATTCTATTTTGGGGGGCAGCGCCTGTGGCTCATCGAGTAGGGCGCCGCCGGCCCCACATACCGAAGGTGGAGGGTTCAAACCCGGCCTCGGCCAAACTGCAAAACAGAAGAATAGCCGGGTGTTGTGGCAGGCGCCTGTAGTCCCAGCTACTTGGGAGGCGGGAGGCAGGTTGCAGGTTGCTGTGAGCTATGTGACGCCACAGCACTCTACTGAGGATGATAAAGTGAGACTCTGTCTCTACAAAATAAATAAATAAATAAAAATTAAAAAATATTCTATTTTTTTTGGTTGACAAGTCCTTTTTAAATAATAATATAGAATAAAGGGGAAATGAAAACTGCTAAACTGTATACCCTCTCACCTTCAGTTGAGGTTGATTTATATCACTTCTGATGTAGAGCATGCTTATTCTAAAGGCTGTAGATTATAATAATTTAGGGGAGAATAGATCTATGCAGACTTATAGCCATTTTATCTTTTTTTCTCGTCAAATTTCGCTAGTCTGGTCATCTAACAGTGCCCAAAAAGCTGCTTTTCACTGCCTCAATCTGCGCCTGCCTCAATTTTTATGAACTATTGCATTTTGCCTAATGCATACAGGCTTACCACCTATTGATAGAAGACAGTGACTACAGTCTGCACAGAAACCATATGTATGAAAATAAGCCATTTTTACTTTCTGACAGTTTCTAATATTATACTACATATTGTGTGTTCTCCATTTCCCAGATAAAAGGGAGGGCATCTCATATAGAAAACTGAAATACAGCTAGAATAGAATTATCTTGAAAAGCCAGGCTATAAAGCTGTTCTAAAGACTTCCTTCCTTTAATAGGAATAGGAATTGAGAGTTTAGATTTGTATCATATTATAGATCAAAATGCCTAAATGGTGTCCTTGCAGATTGATGATTCTTCTGAGGATTTGTGTAATCGACCCGTTCACTTTTTCATTTTTGTATATCACCTAGATTTCTGTTTTATTTATTTATTTATTTAGGCCAATAGCTGCCCTCTTATTTAGAACTTTCACATAGTTTACAAGTTCTTTGAGTCCTGCACTATTTCATTACATAGTAGGCAGGAATTAAAGGCTTTGTCTTAACATAAAATCACGTTTTTCCTTTGCTCCTGTGTGTATTTTATTTTCTCCAAAGCACCCTGGATGCTGTCAGTTCCCACGAAGTGGGTGCCGTAGAAAGGCCTGACAATTGCAAACCCTCTTGTGTAATTATTTGTTGTAGCTTCAATTGAATTAATAGTAATGATACCTATGAGGCTTCATAGTGCTTAAAAGTATGATAAAATGTAATTTCGTATTTCTGTTGTAACAAATTACACAAATGTAATGACCTGAAACAACACAAATTTTCTAGTTTACAGTTCTGGAGGTCAGACATCTGAAGTGAGTTTTACAGGGCTAGAGCCAAGGTCTAGGTAGGACTGGTTCCTTCTGGAGGCTCTAAAGAGAAAATCCATCTCCTTGCCTTTTTCAGCTTCTAGAAGCCACCTGCATTCCTTGGCTTGGTTTCCCTTCTTTACCTCACTCCAGACTCTTCCATTTCACCTGTCTTACTCCTAATTCTGCTTCCTTCTTATAAGGACCCTTGTGATTATATTGAGCTCTCCAGGCTAATCCAGGATAATCTTCCCATTTTAAGATTCCTCATTTAATCATATTTGCAAAAGTACCCTTCTAAGGCAACACATTCATAAGAAGGGGGAGATGGGACATACATGTATTTGGGTGTCATTATTCAGTCTACTACAGATGCCACTGTAGGAATCTTTGGATTATTGATTAGAGTAGTGAGTTAAAAGAAGGTCCTCTTTGTATTCTGTACTTTTATTCTACCTCCACTGACCCAAGGGTGAATTTTATAAATGCTTCTGTGGTTCTTGATTTTGAATTTAGAACCATTTTAATTTAGTTAAGAAAAATTTTTATGATCTTTGGTTTTTGCATTGAGAAACAAAGAGTAAAAGCAGAGGTCATTGATAATTGAAACTGAAAACTGTATTAGGTAAGGAGCCTTTTACATGCTTTTCTTCTTTAATAGTTAAAACAAAAACAAGTAGTCACAGTGGAGCCTCTACCTGCTGGTATGTAATTACAGACTCCTGTGGGTGCTGGCAGCTGCTTTAGGCTCTCTGTGTAACACTTATGCTTTGGCAAAAATTTTAAGTTTGTTAACCCAGAGTCTGCATTTTTATTATTTATTTCAGAGCAAACCAAAGAATAAATTATCACGTAATAAATGAGCACTGTGGCCTGTTACAGTATCTAACTCTGTCTTTGCTCGTGCATCCTTCTCTTCCATGCCATTGTTACTCAGTCTCTCAGTCATTGCCTGAGCTTCCTTTCTTGCACGCAGATTAGATAGAATTCTCATTTTCACCTGCCAAGTCTTTGAACTTAATGGACTAGTGGGAGAAATGTTTCTCGTTGAAGCTGATTAGAACATGACTAATTTTAGAGAGGTAGGTTGGATGGTTTTGACAGGATACGGCCCGATAGGTCATGAATTCAACTTTAATTCTAAAAGCTAAAAGTAACTTGAGATCCCTGATCTTTTCAATGGCCTTTTTTGAAAAAACATTATTATTCTTTCTTCTGTTACGTTAACAAATTAACTTGGAAGAAGTAAAAATTTAGACTTGGAAACATAAGAAATTCATGTTTTCTTTATGCCATGTTTACCTCAGTGGTTTTAACAAAGATAATCATGCATTGGGTTTGCTGTAGAAGATGAATAAATTGTTCTAGGGAGGTTTATGTTCATTTTAGTTATTTTTTAAATTTTGTATTATTAATATAGAGATTTACATTTGATATTTAATACTATAAAAATTTCACTATTATAAAAGCCCATGCTAGTGCTAGCCCTCTCACAGAAAATACATGTTCCCTGGACATAAGAGTAAACTTCAGTCATCGGTATTACAGATTCAGCTGAGCACAGGGGCACATGCCTGTAGTCTAAGCTAGTAGGGAGGGTGAGGCAGGAGGATCACTTGAGCCCAGGAATTGGAGTCCAGCTGGGCAGGAACGATAGTGAGATCCTACCTCAAAAAGGAAAAGATACTGGCTCAGCGCCTGTAGCTCAGTGGCTAGGGCGCCAGCCACATACACTGGAGCTGGCGGGTCCGAATCCAGCCCCAGCCTGCCAAATAACTGTGACAACTACAACCACAACATAGTCAGGCAGGCGTTGTGGCGGGCGCTTCTAGTCCCACCTACTTGGGAAGCTGAGGCAAGAGAGTCACTTAAGCCCAAGAGTTGGAGGTTGCTGTGAGCTGTGATGCCACAGCACTCTACCAAGGGTGACATGATGAGACTGTCTCAAAAAAAAGAAAGAAAAGACACAACCATCATTCTGTAGTTTTATGATGTAAATGTTTGTTGATGAATTTTTATTCTATTTCTAGAGAAGTAAATAACTTAAGTTTTCCTTCTGGTTTTAGAATTTAAAAATTCTTAATGGCGGTAGCAAACATGCCTTCTGTAGAATTTTTTTGAAAGTTGTTTTTTATCATTTGTAATATGAACTACACATTGGTCATTTCCAGGATAAAGAATTTTATTTCTGAAAGGCAGAGTTACCCTTTCAATTCTCCCTTAGAACTACGAATCAGTAGCATGGCTCTGGGACTCTTATCCATTGCTAACAAAGGCTCCTGGCTCAGGTGGTACAGAAGAGAAAAAAGAAGTGTGAAACATGACTCCAGCCCTCAAGGAGTTACAGTCTATTTGAGCAGCAAATGTTTAGGCCTTTGAAAAGTTAAATAAGACCAAAATTATGCTTTGTACATACAGAAAGTCCTTCACAAAGCATTTTCACATATATTACTTAATTTTATTATATTCAGCATGTAAATACAGCTTATTAGAAAGCATTAAAATCCCTTCATCTTCTGGCATCTTCTTTCCACATTTAACTTTCCAAAACTTTGAATTTCTTATAAATAACACCCAAACAATTTTTTTTCTTTTTCTTTCTTTTTTTTTTTTTTTTGAGTTAGAGCCTCAAGCTGTCACCCTGGATAGAGTGCTGTGGCATCACAGCTCACAGCAACCTCCAATTCCTGGGCTCAAGTGAGTCTCCTGTCTCCGCCTCCCAAGTAGCTGGGACTACAGGCACCCGCCACAACGCCAGGCCATTTTTGGTTGCAGCCCTCATTGTTGTTTGGCGGGCCCAGGCTGGATTTGAACCCGCCAGCTCAGGTGTACGTGGCTGGCGCCTTAGCCCATTGAGCCACAGGTGCCAAGCCTATATATATATATATATATATATTTTTTTTTTTTTTTTAGATAGAGATTTATTATGTCACCCTTGGTAGAGTGCCGTGGCGTCACAGCTTACAGCAACCTCAAACTCTTGGGCTTAAACGATTCTTTTGCCTCAGCCTCCCAAGTAGCTGGGACTACAGGTGCCCGCCACAACACCCAGCTATTTTTTTATTGTAGTTGTCATTGTTGCTTAGCTGGCCTGGGCCAGGTTCGAACCCGCTGCCTCCAATGTATGTGGCTGGCGCCCTAACCACTGAGCCATGGATGCCAAGCTCAAATTATATTTTGATACAATAGAAGACATGTTACAAGGCACATCATGATTCATTATAACATTAATTGTATAGTCTAGTAAGCACAGGAATTTAGAGGATGAAAAAGCACTTTGGTTTGTAGAATTCCATTAGATTGTAAATTCCATACGGAATTTCACCCACTGACTGGCACATACATGCTCTATATAGTAGGTGTTCTATAACTTTGTTGATCTGAACTTTAGGCAGTGCAGATGAGGACAGAAATACCCTCTTGAAGGACATGACACCTGAGCTGAGTCTTAAGGATGATAAGATACGCAGGAGAGGGGAGAATTTCAGCAAACATTAACAAAGCGCCCACTATGTACAGACACTAATCTAGGCACTGGGTGTAGCAGTAGATAAAATAACGCCTTAGAATCAGCATCCTCATGGGAGGAGATAGGCAGTAAACACAAACAATTACACTCTCATAAGGGCTGTGACAAAGATAAAGTCAGTAATATGATAGAATGACTTGTGAGGGAAGATAGTGCTTTAACCAGGACAGTCAGAACCTTCAAGCAGAAGGAAGAGCAAGGCAAAGGCTTGGGAGAGGAGATTTTAGCATATTGGAGGGGTAGGAGAAAGCAGCATGCCTGGGGTAATCAGAAGAGGAGAAGGAGGAGTGGGGTGAGAGGCACGGCAAGGGGTAGACGTTTATGCTAGATGGTCAGGTTATTTGAATATGGGCTTAATAAATTAAATTTAGGATGGGTAAGGAAAAAAGAAATGGGGGTGGAGGAAGGGACAGGAGCGTAATAAAAGTTGAAGACTGCGAACCAGTAAAAATCCTGCATGAATGTGATGATAGTAGACATGGAAGGAAGAGAAAGGCAATAAATGTAAGAGATAAAGTAAGGAAGAATTCCTAGGATTTCTAACCAATGAAATATGTGGGCCAAGAAGGCTGGGCATGGTGGCTCATGGTGACCTGTCCTACTAGCATCGTGGGAGGCTGAGGTGGGTGAATCATTTGAGATCAGGAATTTGAGACCAGTCTGAGCAAAAGGGAGACCATGTCTTTACTAAAAACAAAAACAAAATAGCCAGGCACAGTGATGGGTACCTGCAGTCCCAGCTACTTGGAAGGCTGAGACAGGAGGATCACTTGAGCCCGAAGTTTGAGGTTGCAGTGAGCCATGATGATGCCAGTGCACTCTAGCTGGGGTGACAGGGCCAATGGCTCGGTCTCAAAAAAAAGGAAACAAAAAGAAAAAAAATGTAGGCCAGGAAGAGGGAAATTCCAATTAATTATTTGTTTAGAAATGGAAAAATAAAATTTTCTTATTGATAGATTATCTGTGAAGAAAAAAAGATACCTTATTTTTTAGTGGTTGATATACTGATATTGGAAAGTAATTTTAATGCCCGTGTCTCCAAAAATTAAGTAGAGATATTTCTATATTTTAAAAAGATGGACTAAGAAAAAAATGAAATGTAGCTGGCTTACTCTGTGAAAATGTTTTTTCAAATACTCGGACTTTATGAGAATGTTTAGAAAATTATGGAAACATTTATTTTAACATAAGAAAGTTGGAAACTTTTCTCTTTAAATGTCGACTCCCAGAATGGTCTCCCTGAGATAGTTTCCACTCCCATGTTATTGTTTTAGTTGGCAATCAGTAGACAGCAAAGATCTGAAGTGCAACTGCAGAAAAGCCAATATTTTGGAAAGAATTTTCAGAGTGCATGGATTTAAGGTACTGTGGAAAATTTTGACCTTAGTGCAGTGAGAGCTAGATATTTTGGGGTTTTTTTAAATTGAGAAATTAAAACATTTCATAAGTCAGTGGACCTTTCATTCTCAGGATTAATATTCTGAGATACCATCATATAGATAAAAACGGGTTGGAAACCTTGGATTTCTGAGAATTATTCTACAGTGTAGTGATACAGAAGGTCTTTGACTAGTCATAAGAAATAGTTATGCAGGCTTGGCGCCTATGGCTCAGCGGGCTAAGGCGCCAGTCATGTACACCTGAACTGGCGGGTTCGAACTCAGCCCGGGCCCACCAAACAACAGTGATGGCTGCAACCAAAAAATGGTCGGGCGTTGTGGCAGGCGCCTGTGGTCCCAGCTACGTGGGAGGCGGAGGCAGGAAACTTGCTTGAGCCCAGAAGTTGGAGGTTGTTGTGAGCTGTGATGCCACAGCACTCTATCCAGAGTGAGAGCTTGAGGCTCTGTCTCAAAAAAAAAAAAAAAAAAAGAAATAGTTATGCAATATTTATATCAATCCAAATTTTGTTTCATGATCTTAACACTATTTATCACATCATTCAGTGCACCTCCTAGGTAGACATGTCAGTAAATCCAAACCCTGAGGTGCCCTAGTTGACTGTCCTGCATTTAGGTTATCATAGTAGAGCCAAGGAATTTTAACATCTCAATTTGTGTTCTCATCCTGTAATGGCACCTGAGCCTCAACTGGAAGCTACCAAATAACCTTAATGTATGTTGACCCTTGTTATGTCCTGAATCTTATTCCCAACACTAGAACTTTATAAATGAAGAGCTAAGGCATTTCAGATACATAGTTGATTTATTTTGTATGAAAAAATTCTAAAGTTAAAATTCAAGGCTGGGTGCTGTGGCTCATGCTTCTAATCCCAGCACTGTGGGAGGATCACTGGAGGCCAGAAGTTTGAGAACAGCCTGGAAGATAGATCAAGACTTGAGTTCTACAAAATCTTTTTTAAAAAATTAGCTGGGTATGAGGGTGCATGCCTGTTGTTCTAGCTACTCAGGAGGCTGAGGCAGGAGGATTACTTGAGCCTAGAAGTTTGATGAGGCATTGAACTTTTGATCATTGTGCTGTACACAGGGTGAGAGCCTGTCTTAAAAAAATCAATCTGTCTATCAAAGGAGATTTTTATCAGTCAGAATTTTAAGTTATAAAAGTGATTATATTCTGCTTATATCAAGAATAGTTTTATGTTGATAAGGGCTCACTTCACAATAGCTCTGCTACCAATGCAGAAACATTGCTTCTGGGCAGTACCTGTGGTTCGGTGGGTAGGGTGCCGGCCCCATATACCAAGGGTGGCAGGTTTGAACCCACCCATGGCAACTGCAACAAAAAATAGCTGGGCGTTATGGCGGGCGCCTGTAGTCCCAGTTTCTTTCTTTCTTTCTTTCTTTCTTTTTTTTTTTTTTTGGAGACAGAGCCTTAAGCTGTCCCCCTGGATAGAGTGCCCTGGCATCACAGCTCACAGCAACCTCCAATTCCTGGGCTCAAGCTAGTCTCTTGCCTCCGCCTCCCCAGTAGCTGGGACTATAGGCGCCCACCACAACGCCCGGCCATTTTTTGGTTACAGCCATCATCGTACCCACCAGCTCAGGTGTACGTGGCTGGCCTTAGCCTGCTGAGCCATAGGCACCGAGCCTAGTCTCAAGTTTCTTGGGAGACTGAGGCAAGAGGATCGCTTAAGCCCCAGAGCTAGAGGTTACAGTGAGTGAGCCATGACACCATGGCACTCGACCAAGGGCAACAGAGTGTGACTCTGTCTCAAAAAAAAAAAAAAAAAGAAAAGAAAAAGGAAACCTTGCTTCTCAGATTTTCCCACTGTGGGTTCCCTAATAGCAGAGGAGAATGGACTCATACAGAATGGAGCATGTGGGGTATTGATTATGTAGTCCAAAATGGCCCACTTTAAATCACATATTTTAACTTTAAAACTTGTGTACATTTTGGCTTGGCGCCTGTGGCTCAATGGGCTAAGGCACCAGCCACGTACACCTGAGCTGGCAGGTTCGAATCCAGCCCAGGTCCTCCAAATAACAATGACGGCTGCAACCAAAAAATGGCCCGGCTTTGTGGCGGGCGCCTGCAGTCCCAGCTACTTGGGAGGCAGAGGCAGAAGACTCGCTTGAGCCCAGGAATTGGAGGTTGTTGTGAGCTGTGATGCCACGGCACTCTATCCAGGGTGACAGCTTGAGACTGCCTCAAAAGAAAAAAAAAATTGTGTACATTTTGTATTCTACTCAATGTTGTATTTATATTTGTTTTAATATTAAAATTACTTAATTTAACATAGAAAAAGCTGAAGTTCTAAGAAAATGCATTCTATTTAGCCGATAGTTTCTTTTCTTTTCTTTCTTTTTTTTTTTGTAGAGACAGAATCTCACTTTATTGCCCTCGGTAGAGTGCCGTGGCATCACACAGCTCACAGCAACCTCCCACTCCTGGCCTTAGGTGATTCTCTTGCCTCAGCCTCCCGAGTAGCTGGGACTACAGGTGCCCGCCACAGTGCCCGGCTATTTTTCGGTTTTCCAGTTCGGCCAAGGCTGGGTTTGAACCCGCCACCTTTGGTATATGGGGCCGGCACCCTACTTGATGAGCCACTGGCGCCGCCCATAGTCTATAGTTTCATACCACTCTTGGCACACTGAAGTATTATACCTGAGGTAGGTAAACATGTACCAGGCTGAAAAACTAAGAATAAAGAATTTTATTCCCAACTGTAGATTCCTTACACAAACTTCTGGTTTGTACATCTTGACTTCTCTCATGCTTTTTCCTCAAACTCAAGGATTGATTGATTAACTTTTTTGAGTCAGATTCTCAAGCTATAACCCGGGGTAGAGTGCCATGGTGTCATTATGAGCTATGCCTCACGGCAACCTCCGACTCTTGGGCTCAAGCACTCCTCTTGCCTCAGTTTTTTTCTATTTTTAGTAGAGATTGGGGATTTCAAGCTCAGGCTGGTCTTGAACTTGTGAGCTCAAGCTATCCACCTGCCTCCGCCTCCCACAGTGCTAGGACTACAGGCATGAGCCACCGCAATCAGCCTAAACTCAAGGATTTTTATGCCAGTGTCTATTAATTGCAAATTACTTATTTTGGGAATAATTTTTTTTTTTTTTTTTTTTTAAGGAATTGTAGTTTGAGAATGGAAAAGGAGAGGAAAACAGGGCAGAAAAGAAATGAAATCTGTGCTTTGAGACTTTGGACAAAAGAAAAGAAACTGTGTGAGAAAAAGCCTGAGGCTGAGATCTTGCTTCTTCTCTCTATAGGGGGAGGGGCTAACTTGAGCATAACAGGGTTTAGGATGGCATATGCTTTTGACCTGCCAAATCGTCTCATAACTTCAAATTGCTCTTTGTCTCTGAGACCATGTTGGGCATGGCATTTGGTATTATAAAAATTTGAGCCGATATATATATAAAGTGTTAATTAGCCTGATTTAATCCTTCCACAGTGTATGCATTATCGTGACATATTAAACCCTATAGATAAATGCAATTACTATTTGTCACTGTAAAATAAAACATAGATAAATAAAATGTATAAGTAATGATTAAAAGCCATAGTTGCATCTTATTCTATATAATATCTAGAATAAAGAAAGATAAATTTATCAGTGTCTTATTGATGCAGGAAATAACAATTTTGAAAGATCTCTAGTAAGCAAGAGATGGTTGAAGGAAATTAGGTATACACTTACCTGTGGTTCCTAATTTAAGATGTTTTAAAAGAATGTTGATATTCCATTTGAAGTGCTGTTTTACTTATACACAAATTAGTAAATGTAGAAACTATAAGAACAGTTCTATGTAGTAGGTGTACCCCAGACCATGTTTCTCCAACTCTTTTTTTTTTTTTTTTTTTT
This sequence comes from Arctocebus calabarensis, assembly GCA_963573935.1. Lineage (NCBI taxonomy): Eukaryota > Metazoa > Chordata > Mammalia > Primates > Lorisidae > Arctocebus > Arctocebus calabarensis. The sequence continues at coordinate 7,322 of CAUYON010152959.1, read as the reverse complement.
TTTGAGACAGAGCCTCAAGCTGTCACCCTGGATAGAGTGCTGTGGCATCACAGCTCACAGCAACCTCCAATTCCTGGGCTCAAGCGAGTCTCCTGCCTCCGCCCCCCAAGTAGCTGGGACCACAGGCACCTGCCACAACGCCCGGCCATTTTTTTTTTGGTTGCAGCCGTCATTGTTGCTTGGTGGGCCCTGGCTGGATTTGAACCCGCCAGCTCAGGTGTACATGGTTGGCGCCTTAGCCTGTTGAGCCACAGGCGCTGAGCCCAACTCTTTTTTTTTTTTGAAGCAGAGTTTTACTTTGTTGCCCTCAGTAGAGTGCTATAGTGTTATAGCTCACAGCAACCGCAAACTCTTGGGTTTAAGCAATTCTCTTAACTCAGTCTCCTGAATAGCTTGGGACTACTGGCTCCCATCACTACGCCCATCTGTTTGTTTTTTTTTGTTTGTTTGTTTGTTTTTTTGGAGACGGGGTCTCCGTCTTGCTCAGGCTAGTCTCAAACCTGTGAGCTCAGGCAATCCTCCCATCTCGGCCTCTCAAGTGCTGGGATTACCGGCATGAGCCACTGCACCTGGCCCTCTCCAACTCTTTTTTTCTAACAGAATTAAAAGCAATAAGTGGGTCTTGGTTAGAAGCTAACATATCACCCAGAGTGCTCCTTCTCTCTGACTCTGAATAAGTCTTTATTATATTGTGTAACTTATAATAGAAACTTAAGTTAAAAGTAGACTAAAAAGAGTGAGACTGATTTCTCAAGCAAGCCTTTGCCAAGTGACCAGAATCTGGTCCTCACTTGTATGAATCCTGAAATATACCTTTATCAATTCTCTTGAAATGGTAGAAGAGTGAATATTATGTTTGTATCTGTTTTCTTAGTGTCAATTAGAGAAACACTCAGTTTGCTAGTGGGAAGCATGTGTATTTCATGTGTAATTCTTGACTCAACTTGCCGAGGCTACACATAGACCCCCATTATTTACCACCTGAAGGAATATATAGGATCTTTTCTTAGCCAGTGATTTCTGAAACCTCCGAGGTTCTCATTATTCCAGGAGATAAAGTGTTCCAAGTCATACAAAGTGATAATGACTTCTCTCGCCTTTTCTACTTTTTAGAAGTTATAAGAAATAATTATTTAAGTCTTCTTAAATGGAATTGTTGAGTGCCCCTGACTGTAAATCAAGTGAGTCTGCCTGCTATCAGGGAGCTCAGAAGCATCTTTATGACTCAGTTCTTCTGTTTGTTACTCAGTTGAAGTAGTTAGTTACCATAATAGTTTTGACCCGGATGCAGTTTTTGGTTATATGTTATTAAATTTACATACAGTATGGAGAATTGGACTATATAAGACATAAGGAGCAATAAATTTGACATTTAAATTAAGGAGGATAAAAAAAGATTATGGTGGCTCAAGACAAACTTTACCAAATTTATGAACTGTCTTCATTTAATCATAGTTCTTATATAACATTGAGATGTGTTTCTAGGGTCTCAAAAACCAAAATTTAAAAAACTGTGCATCACATACATGTACACAAAATATATACACACTGCATATATATAGAATGTACACATCTTATACACACAATATAACTATATGTGTACTTATCTATATCTCTATATATTATATCCAGTTTGATTTATTGGAAATGAAGACTATTTTCACAGTGTGTTATTTGCAAAGAAGTGCTTATAAATAATGGCTTAAAACTAGCTAATCTTGGCTCAGCGCCTGTGGCTCAACGCGCTAAGGCTCCAGCCACGTACACCTGAGCTGGCGGGTTCAAATCCAGCCCAGGCCCACCAAACAGCAATGACGGCTGCAACCAAAAAATGGCCGGGTGTTGTGGCAGGTGCCTGTAGTCCCAGCTACTTGGGAAGTGGAGGCAGGAGACTCGCTTGAGCCCAGAAATTGAAGGTTGCTGTGAGCTGTGATGCCATGGCACTCTATCCAGGGTGATAGCTTGAGGCTCTGTCTAAAAAAAAAAACTAGCTATAATCTGTTTCATTATTTAAAAACAAAACATGAAAATAATTCACATAAACAAGCTTGATGTAAGCATTCCAGATACCAAGTCCTGAAAAATATTCATCTGTTTTGGGTATTATAATCTCAATATATATATATGTGGACCCCAAACTAAACATGATATATCAATTTTATTTATTTTTTATTTAAAATAATTATTTTGGGGGGGGACAGGGTCTTGCTCTGTTTCCTGGGCCAGGGTGCAATGGCATCATCATCTTAGGCCACTGCCACCTCAAACTGCTAGGTTCAAGTGATCCTCTTGCCTCAGACTCCCAGGTAGCTGGCACTACAGGCATGGAACACCATGCCTGGCTAATTTTTCTATTTGTAGAGATGGGATATTGCTCTTGCTCAGGCTTGTCTAGAAATTCTGGCCTCAAGTGATCCTCCTACCTTGGCCTCCCAAAGTCCTAGAATTACAGGCGTGAGCACCTGCTCCTGGCTGATATGTCAATTTCAAATGAATACTATTCCTTACTTAAGTTAGATAGTATGAATCACTTGCAAAATGGGAAAATATGTATTTGTCTTCATGTTCATTGTGAACTTTTACATCATTTTTTAAATAATATACTAATGTAAAAATATCTTTCAGTTAAATTTATTTATAAGAAAGCACGCAGAAATAACAAAAATATTTTAAAAATTCCTTTTTTGGGAGGTTTGTAAGGTAACACATTCCTTTGACGGAAGGGAGTCAAAAAAGTTGGAAAATACTGGATAACTGTATGATCAAGTTACAATTTTCTTTACATTCCAATCCAAGTATAACCTTGGTTTTCTTGATCCTATTGAGAGATTATCTGAAGTCTTGATAGAATCTTCTTCAGGAAAACTCCTTTTCCCCACTTTATATCAGTTGTCCCCAGAACTTGTCCTTAAAACTCATACGATGATTATAATTACGTTGTTAGAGGTGTGCTTGTTTCATGTATATCTCCCCCTACTGTACTGATCTGTCTTTTCACCTCATACTTAGAATACTTTTGTGGTTCATGAAAAATTGGGGAGGGAGTATGATTTAGGGAGTAAAGTGCTCCCCTCCCCTTTATCATATTTATATATTACCTTTGAGATAAGTTACTTTTCAGATATTTGCTCTCACTTGAATCGTGTACTCTGTTAACTTTGAAGTAATGCAGTATTAGTTACCTGCTGTTAACTTCTAGGTAATACCAGAGTTTCTTAAATGACAGTCATATCTTTTCTCCAGAAGTAGGCTTCTGCTCATCAGACTAAATATCTTTTTTTTGAGACAGAGCCTCAAGCTATCACCCTGGGTAGAGTGTTGTGGCATCACAGTTCACAGCAACCTCCAACTCCTGGGTAGAGCGATTCTCCTGCCTCCATCTCCCAAGTAGCTGGGACTACGGCGCCATAACTCCCAGCTATTTTTTTGGTTGCTGCTGTCGTCGTTGTTTGGCTGTTTGGCGGGCCTGGGCTGGATTTGAACCCGCCAGCTCAGGTGTATATGGCTGGTACCTTAGCTGCTTGAGCCACAGGCCCTGGGCCCAGACTATCTTAATTTGAAAAATATTTAATTTATTTCCATTTGGTGTCTTTAGTTTATTAAGAATTTAAGGAGACTTTAATTCATCATGTTCTGTAAAAGGCACATACAATTTTGTGTAGAGTACTCACCTGTCAGTATTAGAAACTTGCCTGATTGAATGACTGGACTTCTTTTGTTCTAATTGGCATAATCAAAATCATTACTACAATAGTACAATTAATATTTTTAAGAATTCCAGTGACTATTGCTTGCATTTATTATATACAAAGTGTCTCAGTATAAACCTTTTCTTTATATATCTGTTCAATACTGAGTTGAATACAGAGATGAAAAGATTACATGTTGAGGGTATGGTTTTTTGGGTTTTTATGAGAAGGATTGGGTAGTTCTATTTTAAATAGAGAAGAATGGTTTATTACCTTGTTTAAAAATAGCTGAGTTCAGTAATCACACCTGCTCAGGTGTTTTGGGAAAAAAACCCCGAAGTTATCTGCTTAAAATGCCAAACTAATCCTGGTCCACATCCTTCCTCCACCCCCATAATGAGCTGATTACTTGATTTTTTTTTTTTTTTTTTTTATGATGGAATTTTCTCTTGTGTATATATGCTCAGGCTGAGTCAGTAGTTTTTGGCATTACTTTTCTAATAGCTTCTGGTGAGGAAGTTCAGCCAGGGGTTGGAGTGATTGCTAAATACTTAGGACTTCCCAAGATCCTTTTTTTTTTTTTTTTTGAGACAGAGCCTCAAGCTGTCACCCTGGGTAGAGTGCTGTGGCATCACAGCTCACAGTAACCTCCAATTCCTGGGCTTAAGCGAGTCTCTTGCCTCTACCTCCCAAGTAGCTGGGACTACAGGCGCTCGCCACAACGCCCGGCCATTTTTTTGGTTGCAGCCGTCATTGTTGTTTGGCGGGCCCGGGCTGGATTTGAACCCGTCAGCTAAGGTGTACATGGCTGGCGCCTTAGCCCGTTGAGCCACAGGCGCTGAGCCCCCAAGATCCATTTTTAAGAGTGAACTAATATTGTGATCCCTAGGAACTTAGACACTCATTCTTCATCACTACTCTAATTCTGAGATTCATACCATTGAGTCTTATTTTGTTATATTCCAAATAAAGCTTTTGGGTCATATGATTTCTAGACCAGTACTATTGTGTAGGAAAAGCAGATTTAGTTCCTTGTCTGTGTCATGTTCGTGTTAAAATATAGATTTTTAACAATCTGTGTAACAGTCTAAATTCTCTTTATAGTGTGTTCTTTATCTCAGTGTTGATTTTTGGTTCTTTGAATTAATTCTGGCAAGAACATCTGGGAACTTGTCCTGTTCCCTTTTAAGTCCATTGAGAAATTAATGAAGGGTCAAAATTTTTTCTGTTGTCTTTTACAATTACAATTACAATTTTAGTAATTGGGCTTATGAGTCCTCAGAAGCTTTCATATTTGAAAACATGAAGGATCTTGTCACAGTGTTTTCTGGTGAGGTTGTTCATTTAGGATAAATAAAATTTTCCTACTTCACCTTTCCCCTCAGTTTCCCACTTCCAAGCTGTTTACTTGTACATCAAGGGAGTGAATGAAGCACAAGTTATCCTTGTAAGGAAAGGATTGCTGTACTGTGTTGCCTTAACACAGACACAGAGGACATTGGACCTGGGAGAGGGTTGTGCCTAATCCATTTACATCTGCTTCGAATTATTTTTTGGTCAGCCAAAAAAGAAGTCAAGGGTATTGCTCTAAAGTGGTGGACCAAATAAGAAAATTTCCTATTACAGTTGTCCTGATTTTTAAATTAGTGCCACCCATTCTTCTCTTTCTCCTCTTAATACATATATATATCCAATTGATGATGTATTTACTTTTAGGAATATCAATATCGCTACCTTTTTTTTTTTTTGAGACAGAGCCTCAAGCTGTCACCCTGGATAGAGTGCTGTGACATCACAGCTCACAGCAACCTCCAATTCCTGAGCTCAAGCGAGTCTCTTGCCTTTGCCTCCCTAGCAGCTGGGACTATAGGCACCCACCACAACGCTCAGCCATTTTTTGGTTGCAGCGGTCATTGTTGTTTGGCGGGCCCAGGCTGGATTCGAACCCGCCAGCTTAGCTGTTTGTGGCTGGCGCCTTAGCCTGTTGAGCCACAGGCGCTGAGCCCAGTATCTCTACCTTATACTCTAGGGTAACGATCTTGCCTAGAACAAAGAATTTCAAGTCTCAAAATTGATAGCAAGCTCTAGTATTTAAACCATCCTGGAAGGCAGACATGTGATTGAAATAAAAGTCTGGTGCTTTCTATTAAGGGAAAGGGATTTAAGTTGCCATTTCAGCCTGCAGACAAATGCTAACCAACCAGGGTGTTGGGAGTTGGAAAAGAGACTTAAATTAATTAAGAGCCAGTTATGAGTGGAGAAATAAATGACCATAGGCCACATGAAGAGAACAGCTCCACTCTACCCACGTGGCTTCTGTTGTACGGGTGTGAGTGCCCATCTTAACTAGTTTCCTCTGTTGTTTGTCTCTGTTATTCTGTAACTCTTTAGAATATTTATCATTTTAATGTTGAATGTGTAGGTCGAAATCTTTCCCATTGCCAATAAGTAAGCAGTAAGGGCTATAAACTATTTTTATTGGCATTGGACCTGAAAATTATCTGAAACTAACTGCTCAGTGTTTTAGCTCTTATTGCTGAAGATGATGTTTTATAAGTCTTTATTAAAATAAAAATAATTAATTATAGAATTATGAGCATACAATAGGAAATTTAAAAAACAGAAGATTTTAAAATAATCAAACTGTAATCCCACCTCTAAAACTATTATTATCATTTCTGAATGCATTTCCTTTCATTTTTCCTATGCACAGTTTCCATAATTCATTCAGTGTATATACAATTTTATATGCTGCTTTTATTCTTTATATTATATCAAATGTTTCTCTCATGCTGCTCCACATAATCATCATTTTTAATGATTTCATATCACATAGGTGTGCCGTAATTTATTTAAGCTTCCCCATATTGTTTTAGGATCATACTAATTCTTGATGGGGCTTTGGTGTGAGCACCAGCCCTCTTTGGCGTTTATTAGTGTACTTTAGAACCACAGAGTGGATTTAATCTTTTGAACTTACACTGAATCTTTTCTTTGCCTTAAGTTTCTGTGTTCTTGTTTTGTTCTCATCGTTTATTTATACTGAAGTTGTCACTTTTTTTTTCTTATATTTCACCAGCATTTGGTCTACTAGTGTTCTTCATCTTGAACCATGGGAGTGAAACTTCAGCTTGTGGGAGTGCAGCTTATTCATGTCCCCTTCAACCCAGTCTATTAGAGCGGTCCCAGGTCGACCTTTCCCTTTCCTAGGTCAACGTGAGCTGGGTAGTCTAGCATTCCCATATTCCTTGCTTGGGATGATACTGGCTCTGAAGATAGTTATAAAATGCAAAGGGCCTGGGGTCTTAAGAAATGAGTAGGCTTTGTACATTCATTGACTGGTTGCTTATGGGGTTTGAATACTTAAAGATTATAGTCAGAAAAAAATATTTTAAAAACAAAATTAGGAAAGAGTTAGGATTATCTGAAAAATTTATCAAAACTGTATCAACTTTCAGTTATCTAGTTTTCTTCTTTCTTTGTTTCTTTCCTTTCTCTCTTTCTGTCTCACAGTCCTTTTGCCTCAACCTCCCAAGTAGTTGGGATGATGAGCTTTTTTTTTTTTTTTTGAGACAGAGCCTCAAGCTCTCACCCTTGGTAGAGTGCCATGGCATCACAGCTCACACCAACCTC
>CAUYON010152958.1:0-11935 GCA_963573935.1 Arctocebus calabarensis | reverse complement strand
ACACCTATGGTGCATTTTACAAGGGTACATGCTAAATCTATAAGTGTAGAATATAAATGTCTTAACACAGTAACTAAGAAAATGCGGTGAAGGTTGTGTTAACCAGTTTCATGAAAGTATTTCGAATTGTATATAAAACCAGCACTTTGTACCCCATAATTGCATTAATGTACACAGCTATGATTTAATAAAAAAAATAAATAAATAAAGTGCTGCATATTTTATGCAACTGTTAAAAATGTTTAGAGCAATGTCCATCCTGAAGATTTAAAGAACTGACTGAGGAATGCAGTTGTCTAAACTGAGCACTGCAAAAAAGTGGTGCCTGCGACACCAATTTATTATAAAAATACAGCGAGACGAACTTTAGTTTTATTAGCAGATGAAAGAAGGGGCCTTATTTTATATGCTGCTTGCAAAATGGTGGTTGGAGGGCTTTTCTGACTTAATAGGATGGTCCTATCAGTTTCTGGCTGAACCAGAAACCACTCGCCCATCTTGCACTGAATATTTAAGTTTTCCCTCGGTTACAAATGGACCTTTTCCACTTCTTTTACACCTAAACTCTCATCCCAGTACTTTAAGTGTTTATGTCATTAATAATACTAGTTGTTAAGAACTCATTATGCATCTGAGGACAATTCTGAAAAGGCTTCACCTGGACTTTTTTTAATGTGGCTTTTCTGAACCTGCCCCCATAGCGCTGTGTGCAGCTGCTGTGAACATATCTGACTAATTAGACCAATCAAAGTAATGACCACCTGGCTGTCTGAGCCTGCAATTAAGTTAAGTAAAGGGCGTAATTAACCAAATGCACCTGTAATTTTTTGTCCCCACAGCCTTTTGGGGAGCTGTGAAATGCTGGCGTCTGGACTAGGACAGACCGGGTTTATAAATCTGGCCTTAGGGGAGACCAGCAGACTTCTGACACATGCATCTCTTAACAGATGTCTAACAGAGTCAAACCAAACCACTACTGTCAATGCTATACCTTCAGAAGATGGGAGAGTATCCCCCAACTCATTCCCAGCCTCCACTCTGAAGGGAACCCAGGAGCAGATATATATTGCCACCATCGTTGCCACAGCCCTTGCTTCTCCACCTGCTCTTGTTTGAAACAATGGTTCTTGCTTGTTCACTTGGTTCTATATGTGGTGTGCTCAGTCCTTGCCAAGGGGTAAACCAGGAATGGATGGAAGCGCCTGGCAGGAGCGGGAGCTGGGAAGTAGGGCACAGGGGCCTCTCCCCATGCTGACAGGCTGTGCTGAACGGGCTCTCAGGGGCCGTCTTTGACCAAGTTGAAGACTGAACCTTCAAGGCCAAGGTGAGGACACCCAAGGAACCTTGTTCCCTTACAATCACTGCCTTCTGTCTCTCCGGCACACATGCTGCTTTGCTTGCTTCAAGGTCCCTATAGTAAGTGCAAATAAATACTACGTAAGTAGGCGATTACTTCTGCCACTGATTTCCACAAGGCCAAGCTCTTGAGGAAACTGTGCGAGTGGCGCTGTTCTAAGCAGGGTCCTGGAACCGGCCTCACTATCCAGGGAAACATCAGAGAAGGGAATGGAGACCTTACTCAGATGTGTGGACATTTCTACAGAAAGTGCGTTCTGTTTATCATGTTTTACAAAAAATGCCAACTTGTGGGTTTTCTTTTTCTTTCTAATGTAATAATCCTTCACTCCAGCTCTGGCACTCTTGAAGGCGAATATCAAACCCAGTGCACATTCTGTGTACTGTCTTTCTTTCCTAATGCCTCTAGACAAAAAGGTCCCTGGTGGCTCTGATAGGAGCTAGAGAGGAAAAATAATGGAGTGGACAAGAGGAGCAAAATGCTAAGAATGGGGGAGTCGGTGGCTGGCTCCCCAACTCAGCAGATGGAGTGTGAGGCTAACGTCCCTCACTCCATCTTCCCTTGTCTCCCCACAGCTGTCTGCTCAAGAGCAGCTTCTCAAAATATTCACTGGAATAGTCCCCAATAGTCTGGGGTTAAGTCATAAGAGCTTCGAGCAATTCCTAAGCACCCTGGAAGTTCCACGTGCGGCCATTCGTAACAGTGTCAAGGAACTGATCTGAATCTTGGTGGCCAAGAGGCTGATGCCCAGAGAGAGCGAGTGAGTGGACCCAGGTGTCAACACAGTAGCCCAGCCAACCAGCTCTGAAGGTCTCTGCCCACAAAATGCTCGCAGAGACCTTGCACTAAGTGCTGGCTTTGGGATCTAAGGTCTCAGGGAGTGTATTTCACAGCCAAATGCAGGCCTAGGCAACCCTGCTCGCCACCTCCAATTGTCATGGAGAATCAAGGAGCATGAGGAAGAGGGCAGCTGGTGAGGTTTCTCCTTCATTACAAAGTATTTCCCCCCTCGTCCAGTTGTGAATGGGATTCCTGTCTAGTTAGAAGTCTCCTTTCTTCTTGAGTTTGTCTGAGCACCACCCGCTCCACAGTCTACCCAAGATGAATGTGGTAAGTGACCACTGCCTGCCACGTGATGGGGTACAGCAGCAGATAAGACGGGCAGGCTCAGCTCTCACGAAGCTTCACACCACAAAGGAAAGAGATGGTAAACAAACAAGAAAATACAAGTAATGATAAGTCACTTGCAGAAAATAAACCGGTAATGTGACGACATAGCTTGATGACATATTAGGGCAAAAATCTGTCCAAGGGGGGAACACACTTGGCTGAGAGCAAAATGATGAACTGCTGGATGAAGAACGCAGTTCTAGAATGAAAGGTCTGAAAGAGCATGGATTTAAATCTAAACCCCTCACCTTTCAGTAAGCAGGAAAAACCTCATGTCAACAGCAGTCTCCTTAGATAAAGTAATGAACCGCCTTTATCTCTCCCTGAATAAACAAAACAAAAAGCACCAAAATTTTCTTTTCTATTGGTTGGAAAAATTGTATAATTAGGAAAAAAATCCATCTTTGTTTTTGTATTTTTGAGACACCAAGCCAGTAATCATTCTTTCCAATGATTTTATCACTACTACCGTCGCCCAGGTGATATTTACTGAGCATCTGCTACATTCCAGTAAATACCAGATTCTGCACAGTACTTGGGGACAGGTTCTGTAAGGCACAGGTTCTGACCTTGATAAGCAGACGAGTGTTGCTGGTGGCCGTCAGGCAGGGGTTTGGATAAGTGACATGCCGTCAGACCCGAAGGAGGCAAGAGTGACTGATCACCTGTGCTTTGGGATGTCACTAGGGCTGTAACTCTATCGTCTCCTACGTTCTATGGTTTTACAGAAAAGGTACGACCTGCCTAGGGTGTTGGAGCATGTTATTTCTTTCTTTGTTCTATTTTGCGGTTTTTGGCCGGGGCTGGGCTTGAACCCTCCGTCTCTTGGTGTATGGGGCCGGCGCCCTACTCCTTGAGCCACAGGCAGAGTTGCACTTTGTCGCCCTCGGTAGAGTGCCGTAGCATCACAGCTCTAGCTCCTGGGCTCAGGTGATTCTCTGGCCTCAGCCTCCTGAGTAGCTGGGACCACAGGCGCCCGCCACAACACCCGGCCATTTTCTGTTGCAGTTTGGCAGGGTTTGAACCCGTCACCCTTGGTATATGGGGCCGGCGTCCCACTCACTGAGCCCAGGCGCTGCCCCAGAGCATGTTATTTCAAATCCAGCTCTCCCAAGCCTCAGGGGCAGCACATACCCCAGACGTTTCTTCTGGCCAATTAAGAAAAGGACGTAATCCCTTCCTGACAGCACGGGCTCACTGTCCAGGCAGCTAGGGAAGTGGGTGATGCAAGGTCAGGGGCCCATTTCCAGGTTCCCACACAGAGCACAGCGACCTCCCAGGACAGCGGTTCTCAACCTGCGGGTTGTGACCCACAGGAACTTTCTAAAAGGCTCGCGGCCTTAGGAAGGTTGAGAACTACTGTCCTAGGACAACCCTGAGCTCCTCAGAGTGTTTCCGACTGGGAACCTGAACTAACACTGCGTATAGTATCAGGAATTTATGGCATCTGAGACAAGACACTGATTAGAAAATAGTAATGATCAAAACTATTAAGTATCTGTAATATTTCTGGGAGTTCTTAGATGCGGTTGAAAATGGGAGGGGAGAGCCACTGTCTAAAAGCACATTTTGGGCACCGTGGGTGGAGCTGGTCTTTACCTCTCAAGGACACTTCTCTCTGCCTGTAATTGTTAGCGCTCACGACGCATGTGGACCTAACCCAGTCCTATCACGAGACCCAGATTCTGAAAGGTGGCAACAAGCGAGGCGCCACTGCCTGGGCACCTGCTCTCCGGCCTGGGCACTGATCTTGCAGCTTCCCAGCAGTTCACCCCAAATCTGGAATCACAGTCATCGTCTTTCCTGAGTCTGTCTTTATGGCTTTTATTATAAATGCCAAGGAGCCTTCCTGAAAGCAAAATGCTAGTGGTTTCACAATTACTCTCAAGAAAACAATAAATACTTATTGTTACAGGGAAGATTAAGAACATTAGAGAAAAAAGAAAGAAGTGTCGCACTGCAGAGTCAAGACCCTTCCTGGCAGGGTTGGATTAAGATGTTGAGCTCAAGGGAATAAAGATTCCGAGACAGGCTCAAATCTGGGATTTGTACAAGCTGAGAATATCTGAAAGGGAAGCCTGTAACTATAACAACTGCTCCCAGGAAGAGTGAGGATGAGGCATTCCAGGTTCCCTGGGAAGAGGGGCTCTTACCCTTTGTCCTGGCTACCCTCCCTCCAAATTATGATCTGGATCTGAATGAGTCTCTTGTGGGGAAAGTCTCTCTTAGAAGATCAGATGTTCCCTAAGAATGCTCTAGTTTTAATGTTCAATACAGGTATGTGCCTTCTGTTGTTTTTTTTTTGCCTAACTCTGTCTACACAGCTATTTAAGAGCGTCCAGAACCAACCTCCACTGCAAGGGTTAAGGTGAACTATGTCTTTCTGACAAATGAAGAGAAACTACTGGGCTTCAAACTCGGCAAATAACCCCCATTTCTCCCTCTAAGACATCTTCTGGGGTCAGCACTCACATCTCAGCTCATTGGGTTGTTCTAGTTTCAGATTGTCAAACTACTGGACAGCAGTGTCCTTAGAGAGGGTCTGTGGGAGGACAAGAGACCACAGCCGGGACGGGTAACTAAGACCTGCTTGAGCAGATTTTAATAGTGTGAAGAAATACACAGTTGGCACAAGCCCTATTTCAAGTTATGACATTTGAACATTTCCCAGACTAGTGACATGAGGCACAATACTCTTTCTCTTGTGATGCTGGATGGCGGCAGCAGCCCCACGGCTCTAAAAAGCTCCCAGTCGGCCACCCGGCCACCAGAGTCAGCAACTGACACTCCACAGCGTCCCGGCTGCCAGGTGGTTCTGCCCCCCGCGTAGGCTGGGTGTACGGAGCATGTTTAAAGCAGACCGGGAAAGTTGTGCGGCTCTGTAGCTTAGGTGTACTAAAAACTATTTTTGATTTAATACATTTTCAACTTACACTGAGTTTATTGGAATGAAGCCCAATTACAAATCAAGGCACTTCTACAACCACGTAGGTGACTGTGCTAGTGAAAAAGGCCCCGGAACTAGCACATTCCAAATAACAAGATCCCCGAAACTTCAGCTCCTCAGGGGAGGAAATCCAAAGTTTAGGGGCACAGGCATCTACACAAATTATCTACAGCTCCCTTCTTTATGTTTTGTAATTTCACCATCAAACCTGGAGAATCTTTTCTGCATGGTTCCTAAAGTGTAGCATGGAGGGAGAAGTATCACCAAGAAAGGTTTCATTAAGAATATCAAAGGGCCAAGGCAACTCTTACTGCTTTTCCTAGAAAAATAAATGAGGAAGACAAATAAGGTAGTTTGTAACTAGGACAGTAAACAGTGTATTCTGCATGTTTCCTAATTGTGCTTTTGAACATATTAAAAAGGATACAGTTCTTTAATACATTAAGAGATTAAACAAACTGCAGTATGTCCGGACAGCAGAGTATGATCCAGCTTTAAAATGAAATGAGCTATCAAGCCATGAGTATAGAGGAAACTCACATGCTTATTATACTACTGAATGGACAAGGCCAGCATGAAAAGGCTGCACACTGTCTGATTTTAACATACATGTGACTGTACATCATTCTGGAAAATGCAAAACCAAGGACACAGTAAAAAGATCAGTGGTTACAAAGGGTCAGAATAGAGAGAGGGATGAACAGTCTGAGTACTGGAGCTCCAGCGCAGGGAGGGTGCTCTGCATGACGCTGTAACGTCATTTTACATTTGTTCAAACCCACAAAATGTACAATGCAAGGAATGACCCCTAAGGCAAACTATGGACTTTGGGTGTTAATAACCTGCCGTCATAGGTTCATGATTATAACAAATGCACTACTCTGGGGGAATGCGGATAATGGGAGAAATTTGTGGAGAGGGGAACATGAGAAATCTCTGTACTTTCTATTCAATTTTGCTGTGAACCTTTAACTGCTCTAAAAGTCTATTTTCTAAAAGCTAAAAAATAAAAATATGTATCTTTCACATGGAAGCAGAATAAAGGGTAAAATATGAAAACTGTATTAACACACATGAGGTCTGACAAGTTTGAGAGCTTGCCACCACGTGCTTCCACTGGCAGCACTGTATAAACAACTCAGTAAGGTTTCACAACCTTGGTATATCAGCATCTCAGCCGTATTCATGTCAATGTGTGGTGATGTCTTGCTGAGTGGCGTTCATTACTGTTGTTACATGGTTTTGTATGCAGTACAATAGCTCTGATGGTCATTCCTGAACAAGAGTTCCAAAATTGCTTTGAAGGGCAGACGAGGCACTGGCGTGGATGCACGGCTTCCCAGGGGAGTGCTGCACAGACCGTAAAGATATTCAACAAAGAGAACGCTCACAGGGTGAGCTCACAAAACTTAATCATCAGACTGCTCATGCCACAGAAAGCTCACAAGCACACTCGGAGCACTGTAAATGAAACAATGTTTGAAGGAGGGCAGAGTTTCATCGGTTTTACAAAAGCTTAAAGAGGACATCAAAATCACCTATTTATAAAAAAGGGAAAACAGTTGGAAAATATTAGAAAATTAGAATATATCTCATCTTTGATATGGTTATCAAGAAGGAGTTTAAAGATTTCTTCAATTTAAGCAAATGGATCCCTTATAACAGGCAAGTTATTATGTTACTTAAAAAACAGATTAAGAATTTTATGAGACAAGGTTCATTTCCAATTTTATGTTATAAACATTAGAAACATTATTATTAATAGAACTTTGATTTCATTTAGCGTGGGACCTCTATGTGTATTATGAAGTTCAGATTGGTTCTAAGATAATGCTTTCTATGATGAAATAAAACATACTTGATGGTGAACATATTTCTTATTAAATTTCCATTTGTTTTGTACAACAGAAATTAACTATGAATAAAGGAAATAAAGCTAATGTACAAAACAATTCCCTTTAAAAACTGACATATTAATAAAGAGCCGACACTATGTAAAAATCGATTTTTATGATTTGAAGGAAAATCCTCTAGAAATCAGGAGGCTGTGATTAGCAAACTGGATTCAGCTGAGACAAGAGAACACACGTCACCTGCACAAGGACATAAAGCCTCCCCTGGGGTAAAGCCAGGTTCAAGATTGTGAACTCCTGATGCCAACCCGCCACTTTTACCTTCACTGAGGATTAAACTTTAAGAAGACATAGAAAGCTAGAAAACCCAACTCAGCTCCTTGCCTCCTGTCCACAGGAAAGCCCACCCCTCACACCACAGTTTTCTTTTTTTAAAAAAATCAGGCTATAGAAGACATCTTTTCCTTTATAGACATAAAAATGGAGCTACTAACTAAAGTCACTATTGGACTTAATACAAATGCCTACTACCAATTTTTCAATGTCCTTCAAAATAAGTAGTATTGCCTAACTTTGTTGAAATGTCCACTCTGGGTGTTTATTATTTCAAAATGACTTAAAAGAAAACCCCCCACCAAATGATATAGAGGGTGTTCATAAAGTTCGTGTGCAACCTACAACGTAAAACTATTTTGAACGGCGCACAAACTGTATGGACATCCTGTATATTAAACAACAAAAGCAAGCGGCCCCCGAGCTGTGCTGGAGACGCGCTCTCTGAAGAGCCCGCAGGCAGGTGCTACCCGACCAGTCCAACCCAGGGCTGCCGGGGCAGCTGAGCCCCCACTCACTTCTCAGGCTCCCCATGCTGGGTGCGGGCTGGGTCCTTGGAGGCAGAGTGCTGTGGTAGGGTGGCGTGGTGCTGAACAGAATGTCGTTGGGCAGGGCTTGGTCAAGGATGGAGCTTCGGGAACTGCCGAAGGGGGACCCTCTCCTATGGCTGCATATGCTCTCATCGGAGAGTGTACGGCACAGCGACCTCCTTGGAGACAGGTGCCCGTAGAACGAAAACTAGGGTTTAAACAAGATTGGGGGGGGGCAGACATTAAAAAGCAGAAAGCATGGAATTTATCTGACGAAGTCCAGTGTTTCAGGTACTGCTGTGAGAGCTTCTGTGAGTGCTCCCTGCTAGCTCAGACGTGCAGGCCATGCAGACAAACGTGCCAGGGCTTTGGTGCAGTGATTGAATTCTACATTTTCCTCCTTTGACATTTTGGGAGACACTACAATGAATTAGACATGCACAGCTTTATTAATTCTGAAATGTTAAATGAAACCTCCATAAACTTACACCAGTGACAGTTCCTGCAAATATATAAGGTCACCATTTCAGGCAATAGTTATTCAAAGCCATACATAGTGCTGGCTTGATTTTAATTTGAAATGACTACATTTTAATATTAGGCAATTTCTGTACCAATCAATTACATGTGAAGTTCAATCTAATCTGAATAATAATAAAAAAACTAATTTTGAACACTGAAGCTTTCTAGGCCATACAAACAAACAGGTATAAAACATGGCAACAGTCCAGTAAAATCTCATTATCTACTTAGAAGTATCACTCCCAACAGTCTGTAATTGTTGGAAGTCTAGATATAATAATGTATCTTAATCAGATTTAAAGGAGTCATTAAAATTATGTGTTAAATCATAGGATAAGGAAAATTCTCACTAAGGAAGCAAGCAGAGAACTATTTAAGAGAAGTTCCGTAAACTTCCTTTGCATACAGAACCACATTCCTTTTACGCAAACAATAGTAAAAGGCAGAATGTTCACATCAAACAAATACAGAAATGGCTATTTACATTTGTGAATGAAGCAACAAGACTAAAAATACTCCTATCACCTGTGTCCTTCCACGCTGTCACGTCTTTCCAAATGACGACGGTAACCAGACCGTGTACCAGCTACCAAGCTACAGTTACACTAGGAAGGGAGCTGATTTGTCTCAGAAGGAAAAAAAAAACATGCCAAGGAGTTTATTCCACCAAAAAGAAAAGTTGTTTTCCCTCTTCCTACCAGTCTGCCTTTACGCCTGAGCACATCCAGTACCTTCTACATGACCTGATACAAGTTCAAAGACTCCTGACCGAGTTCTGGGGATCACTCTTCACACATAACCAGCAGGTTCTTCAGAACTTGATTACCTTTGAGATGGTATCTAATTAGAGTGTTATTCTAAAACATAATTAGGCTAACTGCAGCATTGTTTTACTATGGAGAACACCGAAACACAAAGACTTGCTGTTTACTCTGGCAGAGGTCAACATGACAATGCCACATTTCTTTCTTCCTTTTCATTTGAAACAAGAGTAAGTGCTGGATTACAAGTTGACAGACGAGGGTTCCATTCCTGACTCCGGCACCCAACATTTACATGGACTTCACATTTCACCAGTTGGGGCCTCACTTACTTGCAAAAAGGGGTGACTGGACTGAACTGCCTGTAGGTCCCCTTGATACTCTACATGGTTTGGCTAAGTGAGCTAACATACTGTAATAATAATGAAACAGAAATTAATAAGAAGTAATCTCATGTTATCAGCAACTGTTCCATGGTAAATGAAGAAGGAATGCCATTAAACGTGGGAACATGGGGTTACTTTGTAAGATTGAAGCACCGGCACCCCTTGTGACCTCTGCGTATCTTTACGTGGTGGCATTCCAGTTCACCCTATTTATAACGCCTGCAGGCAGGGTCGTGTCTAATCTGAACAGGTCACAGATGAGGACACTCTGGAGCAGAAGCTGGAGCTCGGGCACAAAGCTCAGGTGGTGTGAATCTGAACAGATACTGTTGATGACCACCAATTATGTCCAGGGACCCTTCTAGGCCTTCACATCTGACTTCTTACCTTTGCTCTAACTGTACCGTTCCATTGTTAGAGTTTCCTTTTTTTCAGATTAGGACCTTGAGACTAAGAGGCCACGCAGCTAATCATTGCTGCAGCTGGGATTTAAGGGCGAGCTGCCTGGGAATTTTAGCTCTGAGATTAGAAACAAAACAACTCCTTTCATAACCTCTCCTAGGCCTCCTTTGCTTACTGATAAAATAAAATCGGAAATGGTCAAGTAGGCACCAAGCTGTTGGGAGGGGCGCCAGAGCCCATGCACAGGGGAGTGCCCTGCACAGCTTTGAGTTTCTTTAGAGTTTTCTGGGCTTTTTTTTTTAGTGTTTCTAATAAATTCAAAGCCCCACAAAAGTCACTAACCTTTCTTCTCCCCTCTTCCACCAAAGGGCTGTCAGGAAGCATCAACTTCAGAAAATCTTCTTTTGACAGAACATGTTGAGTTTCTGCGACGGTGTCTCCCACCACTGACGAGTGCTGGGCTGCCGTGGCCAGGACGCCCGTCTCCCCGTACATCCTGTTCAAACAGAGTGGAAATGAAGCCTATTTGTAAGAATGAAAACCTAATAACCAGCTCCAATGTCCACAAACACATACACACAGCTCTTAAGTCTGTTCACTTTTGCTTCACTTGCTCCAAAACCCCATGCTATTTCACATTTGAAATGAACTCAACTACAAAGACAGATTTCTGAATAATTCAGGAACAAATTAGATCCCCAAAGCCCAGGATGAAAGAAAAAAACTATACAGCCAACTTTTAAAATAAAGCTGTTTTCCCTTCCTAATCTGTATCAGAAAACATGGTTTCAATAATTCATCAGAGATGATCATACGTCTTTTGAAGCGACTCTTGTGCTTCTCACTGGAGAGTTGATCTCTTGAGGCTGGACAATCAGACCCCAACCACACCCAGGTAACAAGAGTTCTCTCCCCCGAGGGAGCCTGGGGTTTAAGAGTAATCGATTCAGGCATGTGCCAAGCATGTGTTATTATCAGCAATTCCACAAAGCTGTTTGGATAAATAAAGCAGCTGTCTCCCTTAATTATCAGTATATAAAAATGTATTTATAGACAACAAAAGACTGTCAAGCTGAATTACTGTTTTTAGCTCCCTTACATACTGAAAACCGGGGCATCATTTTAAAAAGGTTTAGTCTGAAATGCTATCTGAGCAATCAAACATGGCTGAACATACAGTAAATAATCATGGCTGCGTCGTCAGTGGAGGCAAACAGTCTGTGCCAAGCAACCTGAAGCATCACACTCGGGGCATTCATAGCCCATGGCAGCAGCTACTGAGAGTGACCTGAATGTCACTATCCTGTGCCTCTGAGACGACTATTTCAAAAGTAAGGCTGTCTGGCTCCGTGCCTGTGGCTTAGCAGGCTAAGGAGCCAGCCATGTACACCTGAGCTGGCGGGTTCGAATCCAGCCCGGGCCCACCAAACAACAATGACGGCTGCAACCAAAAAATGGTCGGGCGTTGTGGTGGGCGCCTGTAGTCCCAGCTACTTGGGAGGCGGAGGCAGGAGACTCGGTTGAGCCCAGGAATTGGAGGTTGCTGTGAGCTGTGATGCCACAGCACTCTAACCAGGGTGACAGCTTGAGGCTCTGTCTCAAAAAAAAAAAACATAAGGCTGTCACAGTACGACAGCTCCCTGGGACATCAGTATGGTAAGAAAGCTACACGAA
>CAUYON010152957.1:0-10759 GCA_963573935.1 Arctocebus calabarensis | reverse complement strand
ATAGCCGGGGGTTGTGGGGGGCGCCTGTAGTCCCAGCTACTTGGGAGGCAGAGGCAGGAGACTCGCTTGAGCCTAGGAATTGGAGGTTGCTGTGAGCTGTAATGCCACGACACTCTACCCAGGGCGACAGCTTGAGGCTCTGTCTTGAGAAAAAAAAAAAAAGTTAGCTTTATAGTGAGAATGCCCATGGAAAATTTTGGTTCATAATGAATGGATAAGGAATGCTAAGTTTCCACTGTGATTCTGCCCACAATACAGTCACTCTGAGAGAAGTGGAGCAAGCCATGTCTCACATAACAAAAATTCGATATTCAAAAATTAAAAAATATAGAACAGTGGGGCGGCACCTGTGGCTCACTGAGTAGGGTGCTGGCCCCATATACCGAAGGTGGCAGGTTCAAACCTGGCCTCAGCTGAAATGCAAAACAGAAAACTAGCTGGGAATTGTGGCAGTCACCTGTAGTCCTAGCTACACGGGAGGCTGAGGCAGGAGAATCACCTGAGCCCAGGAGTTGGAGGTTGCTGTGAGCTGTGTGACGTCACGGCACTCTACCGAGGGTGATAAAGTAAGACTCTGTCTCTACAAAAAAAAAAATATATATATATATATATATATACACACATATATAAAAACAGAATATAGGTAAACTGAAGGAACTAATTTTTTTCTGGTGCAAGGGAAGTTCTAAGAGGAAGTAGCAGAATTTTCTGTTATGGTGCTTGTTCTATTTTTTTAGCCTTGAGGTATAGGTAAATGTGATTGACACAGGTAAGATTGGCACAGTGTTCATGTAGAATCTAGAGCTTTCATGGTGTCCTGGCTTCTCATTCCTCATGCTAGAAACCCAGAAGTTATTCCTGCCACTTCATCTAGACATCAGCATTTCCCCTAATCCAAAACACCACCAAGTCCTGTGGATCTTACCTTCTATTTAAGAGTGACTGGTTCAGAACCTTTAGCACAGTGGTTACAGCGCCGGCCACATGTACCGAGGCTGGCGAGTATGAACCTGGCCTACGCCATCTAACCAACAATGACAACTACAACAAAAAATACTGGGTGTTGTGGCAGGCACCAGTAGTCCCACCTACGCAGGAGGCTGAGGCAAGAGAACTGCTTAAGCTCAAGAGTTTGAGGTACTATGGTGTGACGACATAGTACTCTACTGAGGGCGACATAGTGAGACTCTGTCTCAGAGAGAGAGAGAGAAAATAAAAAATAAATCTAGTGTCTCTCCTTAAAATCCTTCAATGGTTTCCCACTTCCCACTGCCTTAGGACAAAGACCAAAATTTAAATTTTTTTTTTTTTTGCAGTTTTTTAGCCAAGGCTGGGTTTGAACCCGCCACCTCCAGCATATGGGGCCAGCACCCTACTCCTTTGAGCCACAGGCACAGCCTTTCTTTTTTTTTTTTTTTTGAGACAATCTCAAACTGTCACTCTGGGTAGAGTACTGTGGCGTCATTGCTCACAGCAATCTCCAACTCTTGGGTTTTAAGTGATCTTCTTGCCTCAACCTCCTAAGTTTAGCTGGGACTACAGGCGCCCGCCACAATGCCTGGCTATGTTTCGGTTGTAGTTGTCATTGTTGTTTGGCAGTCCCGGGCTGGATTCAAACCCGTGAGATCTGATGTATGTGGCTGGTGCCTTAGCCGCTTGAGCTACAGGTGCTGAGCCAAGACCAAAATTCTTAATTTGACCCATAAGGCTTGCATGATCTGGCCCACTCTGTTTCTCTACAGACTCTTCTGGAACTGCCCTTTCCTTGCTCTCTTTGCTCCAGCCTCACTGAGGGTCTTTGCACAGGCTACTCCTTCAACTTGAGCCACTTTTCCCTCACCTCTTCACCTTGTAAAGTCCCAGTGATCTATTTGGTACCAGGTTAAAAAGTCATTTTTCCAGGTAATTGCCATTTGCCCTTCTAGATCAAATTCCACCATTTTCTGTGACTGACAGACTGACCCATAAGAAGTCAATGGAAGATTCCAGGTATTTACTTATTTATTAAAGTCAGATAATAGCTCCTTCCTCTCATAGCTCCTTCTCTGCCAGCTTATCACTGGCTGGTAATATTCCTCTATCAAAGGACATGACTTCTGTCAAACAACTCTCTCCATTCTCTCTCTCTGGGCTTAAGTATAGTAACTACTTCTTCTCCATATCCCTGAAGACTGCCTTATCCCTTGTAGTTTCACTTCTGCTTTACCTTTGTAAAGATACTTTATTAAACTCTCAACTTTGCCAATTTTCTTCCAGGATTGATACAATGACCTAGTGCATATATATATATATATTTATAAACACATATGTGTATATATATGTGCATATATATATATATATATATGCACACAACTGAAATACAAGCTTCACAAAACAACTTTCACTTACCATGAGTGGTAATATTCTGATTATTTTCTTTTTGAGAGACAGTCTCACTTTGTCACCCTTGGTAGAGTGCCATGACGTCATAGCTCATAGCAACCTCAAACTCATGAGCTTAAGGATTCTCTCAGCCTCCCTGAGTAGCTGGGACTGCAGAAACCCACCACAACACCTAGAGACGAGGTCTCACTCTGGCTCAGGCTGATCTCCAACTTGTAAGCTCAGGCAATTCACCCACCTCGGCCTCCCAAGTGCTGGAATTACAAGTGTGAGCCACCATGCCTGGCTCAACATTCTGATATTTTTGATTCTATCATATTTTGTTTTAAAAAGTATTATGATCATGATCTGCAAATAGGTCATCACCTACAGTTTATAAAACACCTTACTGACACTTCTCCAAGTGATACTTTCCCTGACTCATCAGGCTGGATCCAGTTTCTTCTGTTCAAGCATTCCTGACACTTTTTATTTTCCTGCAGAACTCTCCTCACAATTTGTAATGTTTATGTCAATTTCTCACCAGAAGACTATTAAGTTCCATGAAATCAAGAACTATGACAATGACATTCACTATTATGTTCTAAATTTCTGGTACTATGAATGAACAAATGAATAAAATTCACATTTAAACATGTTATTCCTCCCAGGAGGATTTACACTTAAAATCTTGACTAACAAATCTCTAAATTTTTTTTTTTTTTTGAGACAGAGCCTCAAGTTGTCACCCTGGATAGAGTGCTATGGCATCACAGCTAACAGTAATCTCCAATTCCTGGGCTCGGGTGAGTCTCTTGCCTCTGCCTCCCAAGTAGCTGGGACTACAGGTGCCCACCACAACACCTGGCCATTTTTTGGTTGCAGCTGTCATAGTTGTTTGGCGGGCCCAGGCTGGATTTGAACCCACCAGCTCAGGTGTACGTGGCTGGTGCCTTAGCCCGCTGAGCCACAGGCGCCGAGCCAAAAATCTCTAATAGTGAAATTTCCAGTACATTTCTGGGACAGAGAAAAATGGATGTGATAGTAGGCTAAAAGGTGTAAGATCTATCCTGACCTTTTTTTTTTTTTTGAGACAGAGGCTCACTTGTCACCCTCCATAGAGTGCTGTGGTGTCACAGCTCACAGCATCCTCAAACTCTTGGGTTCAAGCGATTCTCTTGTCTCAGTCTCCCAAGTAGCTGGAACTACAGGCACCCACTACAATGCCTGGCTATTTTTATAGATGAGGTCTCACTCTGGCTTAGGCTGGTCTCAAACTTACGAGCTCAAGCAATCCACCTGCCTCAGACTCCCAAGTGCTAGGATTACAGGTGTGAGCCACCACACCTGGCCTATCCTGACATATTTTTTAATACTTTTTCTGTACAAAAGAGGTCTTTGGGCGCGGTAGCCTGTAATCCTAGCAGTCTGAGAGGCTGAGATGGGTAGACTGCTTGAGCTCACAAGTTGGAGACCAGCCTGAGCAAAAGTGAGACCCTCCCATCTCTACCAAAAGTAGAAAAACTGAGGCAAGAGGATTGCTTGAGCCCGAGTGTTTGAGGTTGCTATGAACTATGACACCACTGCACTCTACCAAGGGTGACAAAGTGAGACACTTTCTCAAAAAAAAAAAAAAGTAGAGAAGAGGTCTTGTGTTTCCTAGGCTGGGCATGAACTCCTGGTCTCAAGTATTCCTCCACCTTGGCCTTCCAAACTGTTAGAATTACAGGCATGTGCCACTGCGCCAGCAGGATCTGGTTTTATTTATTTATTTATTTATTTATTTATTTATTTTTGAGACAATGTCTCAAGCTGTTGTCCTGGGTAGAGTGCCATGGCATCTTAGCCCACAGCTATCTCCAATTCTTGGGCTCAAGCAATCCTCTTGCCTCAGAGGATTTTAGTAGAGAGGAGGCCTTGCTCTGGCTCAGGATGGTCTTGAACTTGGGCCTCCCAGAGTGCTAGGATTACAGTCATGAGCCACTACATCCGGCTACGAGGATCTGGTTTTAAAACTTACTTATATATGTCTAGTTCATTAAACTTTATCCTTTATTACTTTCTCATTCTTTATCCATCAGCAAATCCTGTCAGAATTTAAACATACTCATCCCTCCTGTCTCCACACCATCATCTCTCATTAGTTTCTTTCAGGAGGCTGTTACTTGATCTTCCTGTGGGTGCCTTTGCCTCCTTTGTCTCAATACAGTGACCCTGTTAAAATGAAAGTCAGATGAATCACTCTTCTGTTCAGAAGCCTCAAATGGCTTCCTATGTGATTTTTTTAAAAGGCTTTTTTATACTGGTCTCCTTGCTTAATTTTTCTTTTTCCTTTTCCTTTAGGATATAGAAGTATAAGTTTATTTTATATTAGAGAGAGCAAAGAAAGTGGGAGGGAAGATGAGAGAGATATTAGAGAGAGCAGAGAGCTGGGAGGGAAAGAGGGGAAGATGGGAGGTGAGGAACAGAGAGAAAAGGAGCGAGAGGCATGACATCCCAAAGAAAGAAAGGAAGAATGCAGCTGCTTTATTTTTCCATGTGTCACATATTTTACTTGCTTATTGTCTTGTTCCCCTCAGTAAGATCTAAGCTCCGTTAGGGCCAACATTGGTTCTTTTGTTTTTGTTTACTGTACTGTCATTTAAGCCTACAACAAATGTTGGTATGTGATAGTCATTCATTAATCTGTTAAACGGATGAATGAACCCATATGGCGACCCAAATAAATGCGTAATAATTAGGAAACACAAATCTCTGCGTCCACTAATCCATCTCACTGTAGCCTCCAAGTATTTACAGAAGACCAATGACGCGCGGGCATGACGCCGCTCTCCCGCAGTTTCGGTCTGGCAGCTGAGTTATCTTAAAAAGGCTTAATAAGAACTTAACTCATTCCTTGAAAGAGATAAAAAGTAGAGGGGAGAAAAGAAGGGAAAAAAGTAGTTAAAGAGAAGGACCAACTCCTGCCTTGGTGCTCCGGCCTTTCTCCTTCAGGGTGGGTAGGAGTATCCGTTGTTTCTTCCTACTCCTGTAGGGGACGAGGGAGAGACATATCCATGTTCGCGAATGAACCTTAGAATCAGTCTTGAGGCGTAGGATGGGGATGGAAGTCGCGGGGTAGGGTGAGGGGGTGTTTGGGAGTTGAGCCAAAGCCTTTCCACCACAGTACTCCTGGACGCGGAAACTAAGCAACAAGGTAAGGTGTTTCTATGGCAACGCACAGCTTTGAAGGACCGTTTTCTTTCTCGTCTTTTGTAGCTGGCTATCATTTTTGCCTTCCTCTGCTCCCAAATAACATATGTTGGAGCTTACAAAGCTGAATATCCCTAGTAAAAGAATTTTAATAGTATGCTTGAATGAGATTTATTCCAGTCCGATGACCATTTCTGAAGTTTGTTTTTCTGGCGAGTACGGAAGATGCCTAAACCAGGGGCGGGGCGGAGAGGCATTTCTCCCATAAGGCCACGCGGCGGGACCTCGCTTTCCTCTTTCCGCCATCTTGGGGCCTGTGGAGGTGGGTGAAAGTCCCTGCTGCAGAACTTTGGGAGCGAATAACTGGAGTGGGCTCGTTCAAGTATCTTGACGAGGCACCCGTGCGCCTTGGAATCTCTGCCAGCCGGTGATTTCCGTGGGCTGCAGGAAAGGAGAGGACAGGATGGAGGAGATGTGGGACGGATGGTGTTGGTCCTCTGACTCCCCAGAACCGGTACACCGGTTAGTTGCTGGGCCTGAGCGGAGTGAAGTAGAGGCACGTTGTTCGCCTACAGTTACCAGTAAGGCACTGGTTTCTTGTGGCTGAGCTTTCCATTTTCTTACCACTCCAGACCTCGCTTTGGCTGTCTACCGTCTCATTTTTCTCAGCGTGCGTAAAAGTCTTGTTTTTTTGTGTGCTGCTTTACCTGCTTGGTAAATATTTTCCACCCTGTATTTTGTCAGATGGTAGCATAAGTGTTCTTAGGATTTCGTTTTGGAGTTTGTAGTTTTACCACTTGATTTTAGTCTTGGTTTTGGAGTTTGTTTAGGTATCAGCTGTTCTCTAAAATTTGAATGTCTTGCAGGATTCTGTGGTATATTGTAATTATCTTGTTCCATATTGTGGAAATGCCAATTATAAAGGAATTTGCCTAACAGGCTTAAGAAATGAGAGAGGGGGCTCAGTACCTATAGCTCAAGCGGCTAAGGCGCCAGCCACATATACTAGAGCTGGCGGGTTCGAATCCAGCCCGGGCCCGCCAAACAACGACAACTGCAACCAAAAACTAGCCAGGCATTGTGGCGGGCGCCCGTAGTCCCAGCTACCTGGGAGGCGGAGGCAGGAGACTCGCTTGAGCCCAGGAGCTGTGATGCCACAGCACTCTACCCAGGGTGACAGCTTGAGGTTCTGTCTCAAAAAAAAAAAAGAAAAGAAAAAAGAAAGAGAGGGCAAGGGGGAAAAACGGGCATTGCATGTTTTTAAACTGAATCATTTTGTTTCAAGGTCTGCTGGGAACAGGACTTCTAAAAGGCAAATATGTCTGGAAGGTATGCATTTGAAATATGGTTGCTTTGGGGTTTAAAGTTAAGCTCTCATAAATTAGAGATTAAAATTGGTGGGGAAGACTGGGCAAGGAGGCTTGCCTGTAAGCCTAGCACTCTGGGAGGTCGAGGTCAAGGCGGGTGGATTGACTTGAGCTCACGGGTTTGAGACCAACGTGAGCCAGAACAAGACCTCGTCTCTAGAAACAGCTGGGTGTTGTGGCAGGCGCCTGTAGTCCCAGCCACTCAGGAGGCTGAGGCAAGAGAACTGCTTGAGCCCAAGAGTTTGAAGTTGCTGTGAGCTATGACGATAGATCACTCTACTGAGAGTGACATAGACACTGTCTCCAAAGAAAAAAGAAAAATTGGTGGGAAAAAGGTGTTTGCAACTTTTGGCTGGGGGTTCTTAAAAGTCAGGCTGTACTGGCAGTTTGTCGAAGCTTATGTTTAATATTATGCTGTATCTTGTATGTCTCAGGCTGTGGTCCAAGGCCATTTTTGCTGGCTATAAGAGAGGACTCCGGAACCAAAGAGAACACACAGCTCTTCTTAAAATTGAAGGTGTTTATGCCCGAGATGAAACTGAATTCTATTTGGGCAAGAGATGTGCGTACGTATATAAAGCAAAAAAGTAAGTTTATAATAATGTTTTTGAGTTTTCACTTACGAGCTTCCTCATGTTTTTATTGAATAAAACATGTTGGTAAATGTTAATTTACATTTACCACATTAATTGGTATTGTGGCTTCTACATTAGGTCTTCTAGAAGGATGTTACTTTTGTGGATGGTGTTGGACTTATCTTCAGTATTTAGAAAACAAGGAAAGAGCTAATTACTCATGATCCCTTTTAAGATTTTATAGAGCACTCTTCCTATACCTTAATACATTGTGTTAATTCCTTAAAGTTTTTGTTTTTTTTTTTTTGGTTGCAGCCGTCATTGTTGTTTGGTGGGCCAGGGGGCTGGATTCGAACCCGCCAGCTCAGGTGTACGTTGCTGGCGCCCTAGCCAGTTCCACAGGCGCCGAGCCTAATCCTAGGTTCTTAACTCACTCTGGGCCAGTTAAAAATCTCTGGGGAAGTACTTTCCTTCTTGCCCCACTCTTCAATCTCCTACATCAAGGGTGTTCCTTTAAGATTATGTCTTCATTCTTACATTCTCAAAACTTTATGGTTTGTCTTGGTCAGTAAAAGTCAGTCATTGAGGAGCATCTAAAGTCCCCTTTGTTGATTCAAGGATTCACTCTTTGGTATCTTCAGTCTTTCCCCAAGCCAGGACTTTCCTACCTGAGGTCTTCAGCATTTGCTTTTTGTTCTGCTTGCACTAGTCATCCGTGGGTTTTGTGCCATTATTACTTTCAGAGTACAAGAAAGTCAGATATAAGTATATATAATGACAATTACAGGGCAAGTACAGAGATTTATAAGTGGATTTTTTTCTTATATTGGAGCTATGAAAGAAAAGCAGGGTTTAATGCAAGTATCTTAATACACAAGGATAAGCTTGGGAAGTGGCAGGGTGACTTACAAATCGCACAACTTTTTGAAACTTTTTTGAAAGATTTCTGTTCTGTAAACTAATACGTTTTACAGAAATGCCTGGAATATAATAGGTATGATTAAGTGGGTAACCAGAGTTGAGAAGCACTGTCAACTCTGTTGACAGATGTCATGGTGAATTTGTATCAGATTATATTGGTTACCTGAATTCTCATACTACAACTATCTTTTTTAAAAATTAGCAACACAGTGACTCCTGGCGGCAAACCAAACAAAACCAGAGTAATCTGGGGAAAGATAACTCGAGCCCATGGAAACAGTGGCATGGTTCGTGCCAAATTCCGAAGCAACCTTCCTGCTAAGGCCATTGGACACAGAATCCGTGTGGTAAGTACAATTATTAGCAGTAGGGTTCTCTGTCTAGTCAAACTAAGCTCAAGGAACTGTAAAGACTTCTGTGATGATGATAACATGACACCAGTAAATGATGCTGCAAAATTAGTAGTCGCTATGTAGATGAGTTTTACAAAACATCTGATTCTTGGCATACTAAAGGAAAGTGAAGGCAAAGTTTTCGCACAAACTTTGTCTAAATTTCAGATTTTGCTAAAGCTGCCTGGAGAACAAATAACGTTTGAACAAACACTTGTAGCAAAGATATTTGGGGGAGGGGTATGCCAAAGTCATTGCTAGAAAAAAAAAATCCAATGTATTTTTTCCTGGCATAATTTTTTTTTTTTTTTTTTTTTTTTAGTCACTAGCTCACAGCAACCTCAAACTCTTGGGCTTGAACCATTCTCTTGCCTCAGCCTCCCTAGTACCTGGGACTACAGGTGCCAACTACAACACCCAGTTTTTTTTAATTGAAGTTATTGTTATTTAGTGGGCCTGGATCAGGTTCCAACCCACCAGCCTTGGCATATGTGGGCGGCCCATAATTCTTAATATTTTCCCTTCTCCATCATGTCAGTGCTACTAGGCATTAATAAGCTTTAAATTTATTTTCAGTACTTTTTTTTTGTTGAGACAGTTTCACTGTGTTGCCCTTGGTAGAGTGCTGTGGTATCACAAATCACAGCAACCTTGACCTCTGGGGCTTAAGCAGTTCTCTTGCCTTAGCTTTCCATGTAGCTAGAACTACGGGCACCCACCACAACGCTTGGCTATTTTTATTTTTGTTGTAGTGTCGTTGTTTAGCAGTCCTAGGTCGGGTTCAAACCTGCCAGCCACAGGGTATATGGCTGGTAACCTAACCACTGCGCTCTAGGCACTGAGCCACAGTACTCTTTTTTTTTTTTTTTTTGAGCCAGTTTAACTTTATTGCCCTTGGTAGATTTACATGGCGTCACAGCTAACAGCAACCTTCAACTACTGGACTTAGGTGATTCTCTGCCTCAGTCTCCCAAGCAGTTGGGACTACAGTTACCCACCACAATGCCTGGCTATTTTTTTGTTGCAGTTTGGCCGGGGCTAGGTTCAAACCTGCCACCCTCAGTATATGCGGCCAGTGCCCTACCCACTGCGCCACAGGCACTGCCTATACAGTACTTTTTTTGTAACAGTGCTGGTTCTTTTTTTTTTGAGACAGAGTCTCACTTTATCGCCCTCAGTAGAATGGAGTGGCATCACACAGCTCACAGCAACCTCCAATTCTTGGGCTTAGGCAATTCTCTTGCCTCAGCCTCCCGACTAGCTGGGCCTACAGGCACCCGCCACACTTGGTATATGGGGCTGGCGCCCTACCCAGTGACCCACAGGCGCCACCCACGGTTCTGGTTCTTAAGTTATTTTCACGTAGAAACTGAAGACTATAGAAACTTAGTTCTGGCTGGGGGCCTTGCCTCATACCTGTAATCCTGGCACCTAGGGTTGTGCTACTGACTCCAACCTCAGTGACAGAC
Organism: Arctocebus calabarensis; assembly: GCA_963573935.1. Taxonomy (NCBI): domain Eukaryota; kingdom Metazoa; phylum Chordata; class Mammalia; order Primates; family Lorisidae; genus Arctocebus; species Arctocebus calabarensis. The sequence continues at coordinate 482 of CAUYON010152957.1, read as the reverse complement.
CCTGCCTCAAAAAAATCCTTAAGCCCTTAGTTTACTTTCAGAGATGAGTAATGAGATAGTAGTATGAGATTTATCCATATCGTGGTACTCAATATTTGTAATACAACATTGACCTAATGTTTGTATGTTTTTTTCCCCAGATGCTGTACCCCTCAAGGATTTAAACTGATGAAAAGTAAATAAAAGTGGATTTGTGCTGTTGTATTTTTTTAAGAGGTGTTAAACTTACTGCTGTAACTTGGCATATGTTTAAAATGGAGGTTATCTAGCACTTTCAGAGTACAAGGAAGTCAGAGCTATAGGTGTATATATAATGACAATTACAGGGCAAGTACAAAGACGTAGAAGATAAGTGGGTCTTTTTCTGTGTGGGGGCTTTGAAAAACGAGGTTTAATGTGAGTATCTTAATACACCTCGGCCTTGGATGCAGGCTGGAATAAACTTGGGAAGTGGAAGGGTAACTGACTAACTCAAAGATTGA